>DWCF01005556.1:0-13987 GCA_018230265.1 Delias oraia
GACATAGGCCTCCCTCAAAGACGCCCACCCGCTGCGATCTTGAGCGATGTGGATCCAGCGGTTGCCCGCGACCTTTGATAAAAAATATAAGAATTTATAATAAAAGTTTTAAATTTATAATAATAAAAGATTTAATAAATTTCTCCTGACAATGAAATGATTGCGGAGCTTTTTACTAACTGAAAACTAATTTTCTCGGTCTTATTGCTATTGTCACAAAGCTAGTAAATTGATTCCGTTAAGGAAAAAGCTGTGCAATTAAAACAACCACATTTCATTTACAACTCAAATATACAATAATTAAAAAATAAGCAATAACTCTTATTACTTTTATTAATAGTTTATATTATTTACCTTTAAGTAATGACTAAAAATATTCATGTAACTGATAAAATGCATTTCATTTAGACATTTTTATTCTATAGCGGTGAGCGGAGCAGGTCTCATATATGGTAAGATAACACTGACGCCCATAAACAACCGCGCCACAGTCCGCTCATCGTTTTGTTGCCGTCTCTTTACGCCGCTTAAGCGGCAGTTTTAAGGGTCTCCGATATCCTCACTCACTGTGCGAAACACAGTACAAGTACCGTTTTCTGTGTGTATTCTGTGATCTTGTACAACTGTACATTGTGTATTTATTAAATTTAAACAATTATAATATTTAAAAAACATTTGTTCCAAAGTAGACTCTCTTTAGTAGATCTTTGCGACAGTAATGCCTTCATTCAAAAGACGTAAGAATTTTTAATTGAAAGAAAACCAAGTTTGCGACATCATCTTTTCAAAGTTACACTTTGTGTTGTTTACAACTTTTTACGTTCTTCATAAAGTTGAGATGTATTGGGTTCCAGAGAAGTGAAAGTTGGTAAACCTTTTGATTTATGTAAGTGATAGATAAGTGTATGGTTTGAATGTAAAAAACATTTAGCATTTGTCGAGCAAATAAATAATAAGCGACAGTATTTCCCATTTGCTTTTCTCTACTTCTACCTATAGGTCTATGGATTAGTGGCTACTAAATGATTGTTTCTTAAATATGGTTTTTAATTTAGTTTTTTACGACTCACGTCATAGGTTGAATGGCCTTGTACCTCGACATATATAAGTTATATTTATATACATATATATATAAATAACTGTATTTATAAATATTATTGTTCAATTTTATTTCTATATAAATTTTATGTATAAAAATTTCTTGTCATAGTGTGATTTTTATGAAATATATAATATATATTGTAATCAATTGTAATCGTCTTTCTAACCTTAAATATGGTTCACCCCAAACATTTTCAATTTTTCATTATTTAAGTTATTTTTAGGATTCAAAATTCAAAAATACAAATAAACATAAATTTTATTCGCTAAGCAACATTTAAAAGTGATTTTAAAGAAGTCAATCTTTCGCTTACCGTACAAATTCTTCGACTTAGTGAATTGCCTGAAGTAAAATTCTCATTTTGCACTTGGAAAAGCGGAGGTACCTACTTTAATTTCTCGTATCATCGTAAAGTATATTTTCTGGAAGTTCTGAAACAGCTTTCTTATGGTTTCTTTGTATTTCTCGAAGCGAAGACTTAACCATGTTTAATTAACTCATTTTCAAACAAAACGAAATTAAATATTGTCTGTTTTTGAATTATTTAATTTATTTATAATTAAACACTATTGAACGTTCTCACACGATAAACTATTAACATTTTACAATTTAACGTCTGAGTATTATATTGGAGTATTTTTGTTTATTTAGCATTTAAATATATTTTATATATATATTTGATTTTCATTAAAATATTTTGGATGCTTGTTCGGTTATTCATTATTTAAATTAAAAAGTATTTTTAATGTAGTTTATTATACAGCGCACAATACGGTAGACCCCTAATGGAAATAGATTATCAAACCGCAATCTGCGATTTGTTCATGTTGCCGCCTTTTTATTCCGCTTCAGCGGAATAATTTAGTAGGTCTCAACCTCACCCTCTCAGCAAATACCGAGAAAAAAGTATTATTTTATGCTGGTATCACGCAGACCCGTAGTATTACTTCCGTCAAGACAATTGAATCATGCATCAGCATATACTGAATTATGGTTTGCCCACATCGTAGATAGTATTAAGATATTCACCAGACCACTCTCAAACCCTTCCAAAAACCGAATACAATTTACTAATTAAACATTATTAAGGTAGCTTACAAGACCGCTTAATTATAAAACTTAATAATATCTAACTTAATTAATTTTTATATCGCATCGTTATGTTCAGGAGAACAGAACTAAAGAAGAGAGTAATGTTGCTCTGAGTTTACCACAGCTGCTATATGTATAAATATTTAATATAGTCTGAAATGTGTAAGGTCATGGTTTCTTGGTAATTCAAATTATTACGTTTTATTAATTTATTTCAGATGGTCAAGTGATCGTGGACCTTGTTCAGTGTCGTGTGGTGGCGGAGTGAGAATGGTAAGGCCGCGTTGCGGTCGTGGCCAACACTGTTCAGGCCTGCGCTACGAGCGATGCAACACTCACAAGTAACTCATTTTCCCATCCCGGAATTCCTTATTTTATTTTGTATGGTATAGCGGACAACGGAGCTAGTGGGTTTTCTATGTGGTAAGAGAACACCGCCGCCCATGGATATCCGCGCCACAGTCCACGCATAGTTTGTGTTGCCATCGTTTTAAGCCACTTGAGGGGCATTTTTTGAAGGGCCTCCGATATCCTCACACACTCAGCGAAACACAGTTGAAGCACCGTTTCAAATACAACTACAATTTTATGCTGAGTATTCTGTGAGCCCGTGGTATCACTTCAGATGAGCCGGCCCAATTAGTGCGTCAGCATATGCTAAAATAAATAACGATAAATGGAAACAAAGAAATTGATGTAAAATATTACAAGAAAGTATTTTATTTGCTATTATCTGGTTGCTTGATCAAAGCAGCCTTATCTTATTAAAATTTCATGAAGATTGTAGACGGCTCCAATATAATATTTTAGCTTTAACTATAAAACGTAGATCAAACGCGCCACGCAAAGACAGTCCTAAGTAAATATCATCAACATAACTGCGGACTCGAAAAATATATGATTATAATATAATTTCCTTTGTAATGATTGCCCTTGTATGTTATCTAACTATAGCGTTGTTAAATATTATATTTATTGTGATAAATTTTGTAAGAACAGGAGTCGAATTATATACGTAGTTAAACCAACATATAGGAGAGATAGACGGTCACAGAATACTCACGTGAAATAGTAGTTGTACTTGAAATGGTGCTTCTACTGTGTTTCGCTGAGTGAGTGAAGATATCAGAGGCCCTTAAAATTGCCGCTTAAGTAGCGTAAAAAGCCGGCAACATAACCAATGCGTCCATAAACTGTTGTCCATGGTCAGTGGTGTTGGCAGTGTTCTTTACTATACAGGAGACGCAGCTGCTCCGTTGGCCACTATAACATAAAAAAAATAGATAACTTAATTAAGGATTAATATTTATTTATCCATCGGCCCGACCCGCTACTAGTCTCAGACATCGCATTGTTTTTAAATGATCATTGAGATCATTGAAAATCGTCATGAATTTATTTCAAAATCATATAAATTGTTATAGGAATTTTTCTTTGAAAAAGTAATCAATTAGGCAATCTGTTATTGAGGTTATTATAGGTGTATAAGCATCTTTTAAAAGGGATTTTCTTTATAAAAAATTAATGAACAGTCCCTATTTACAGATATTATTTCATCAGAATAAAATTCATGACACAAATTTTTCTTTGAAACAAAATAAACAAAGCTTTACAACGAAAAAACAAAGCTTTCCACTCACCTGAGATTGAATTTCAATGAAACATCAAGGTGCCTCTGGAACGTCAAGTCCAATCGAATATATTGCCAACGATCAAATGTTGACGTTACTTTTACATATAATAACGTATTCATTACCATTCTTTTTATACGTAGAAATATATCATTTTTTTTGAAGAACCTTTTTAAAATGGCGAAAATTTTCACAAGTTTAAACCTATATAATCAGTATTAAAATGATTGATATTGAGTTACTGTAGACGTAAATCTACACGCTAGGTACTACGCTAAGGGTTTCCAATGGCGGAGAACCACTTGTTTAAGGTGAGCCTCCTGCTAGTTTGTCACCATTTCCATAAAAAAGAGACCACAATGACACTGATGTCACTGAGAATACAATTTGAATGTCAGCTGCAGAAATTTACATTTTATTGGAATTTTCCAATAAGTTTACTAATGAAATCATTCTAAAATCTAAATATTAATTCTATTGAAATTCTCGCTCAATTTCGAGATTACTTCTTTTTTTTTGAAAAGTATACATCATTAAGAAACAAACATTTAAAGTGTACAATGTTTACTATTCAAGTAAATGGTTAAATATAGTACATTCTATTTCAATATGTTTTCGCGCTTTTGCATAGTTGCTCATTCAAGTGGGTGGGGGCGGGCTGGGAGGAGTGCAGTGCCACCTGCGGTGACAGCGGCGTTCAAGAGAGACAGCTCTTTTGCGTACCAGTTGACGTCAGGTAACATGACAACTTTTACCTTTTAGCTTCAACTTAGGTCGATGTTGCTATTTTAAACTCCAGAGTTTTTTGTACTTTGAGACTCGCCGTGAAATTTTTTAACATCTAAGCCTTTATAATGTTTACGTTAATGTCGGGATTTAAGAGCTTTATTTATATATTAACATAAGATGTAAGCAAAGTGAGAATAGATTTTTTTAAATAGTCTTAATCATTATTCTGAGTCAGGTGGTTAGTATTAATCACTTTGAAAGAGCCTCATAGCTAAGTGATTTAATAATTCTACCATAGTATCGGTATCGAAACTCGGTCTGGACAAAAATATATTATATTGTACATTTTTTTATTTATTCGGTCGCTGGAAGGGCTTGACTTGAAGGACTTGAAAGCTCATTAAAGGTTTTGCATTATAACATTACTTTAACAATGTTTTGGTTTAAAGAAAGAAAATATAACATTTTTTCCGATAGAATCTTACAGATAAATACTTATATTATTTAACTATTTATCTTCTTAGTTTTACAAGAACAAATAATTTCAGTTTCTTAATACACCAATCCAAAGATTTTGAATTAACCTATAAAAGGAGGGACTTAAAAAACTCCTTTTTGTATTGGACCTAGCATTGATTGGTAGTAGTAACTGATAATTAATATAATTTTATTAGAAAATCATCATCATCATCATCATCAGCCTATTTAAGTCCATTGCTGGACATAGGCCTTCCCCAAAGACGTTGCGATCCCCCACCTGTTGCGATCTTGAGCGATCTGGATTAGAAAATACAACTTTGATAATATAAAAATCTCTATCCACGATATGATTATGTAAATGTGCTTATATTAATATCAGGTGCTATTAACCATACATTTTTAGATCCACAACGTAAGTGAATTTTTTCTGCGTCTGTTTATTGATTATTTTATAACGTCAGCTCTGTGTGCCTATTCATAAACTTTGATTTTTTTACTTTGCTTTCAGTACATCATCACGCCGAGAGTTAATAAGAAAAAGTGTATCACCAGCGCTGTGTCCACCGACAATGCCACCCAAAGTTCAGCCATGCAACCGTCTACAGTGTCCTGTTTATTGGCAAGAAATGCCTTGGACTCAGGTACGCTTAAATTAATTTACACTAATATCAGCGAACTGTGCCCTCTTCGTTATAATGGACATTATAAATAAAATAGGAAATGATGTTTTATAATTTATTTTCCTACAATATTAGGTGGTCATTGTGTTGCAACGGAGATTTGTAAGATATAATTATATTTTTGCAGTGCTCTACAACATGTGGGCGAGGTGTTTCCATGCGGCCGCTAGTGTGTCCCGCCTCGGATGTGATACTGTGTGGACCAAAGCCACGAGAGCGGCGTAGGCGTTGCCGAATAAGAAGGTGTCTAACACGACCAGCCTGTCTAGCGCATGATAGTACACAATATTGCGAGCTTTTTACTAAGGAGCAGCTCGAACGTCACTGCATTATACCACCGTTTAGAAAGAAATGCTGTAACACGTGTAGATCCATTGAAACTGGCAAATAACATGAACATGAGTGCTATATTTTAAAGCAGGTTCCAATGAGATTGGAGGTTCTTGTTTAACTGTTACTGTTCGAAAAATTTTACATGTTTGACAATTAGTCTACACTACAACAATTTGTAATTAAATATACCTACCCCAAAGAAATAATTGTGTACAAACAAGTTAAGTTGACAGTCATAGCGCCATAGGAAATAAACATAACATTAGGAAGGAAAAGTCTCAAATTATGTATAGAATTCACTAGCGGAGTCCCACCCGGATTGGTCAATTTCGCATCACGAGCAAACCCAAGGCAGCGTGACTTCTAAGTTCACTAAGTTGTACCCTGCTCTACGAATTTTATGGAATGATCAAATTAATCTTGGATCATAATAGTTTTAGTAGAATTAATGTGTAACGCCATGAGAATTTCTCTTCATAAACAGTATTCAGTTGTCTGTTGTATAATTAAGTTATTGGTAAGTAGAATACATATTATTTAAGTTAATAACTGCCTAGACCAATAGAGAAAAATTTGATCTTAAAGTCAAGAAATTACCATCTTTTACCATGTTCGTTGTGTATTGATATGGTAAATGGAAAATAACAAAATCAATATTGAAAAAATGTAATCTGAAACAAAGTGCCATAGTTGAACTTGAATTTTTAATTAACATTAAAGATATTTATTTATCTATTAACGGGCATTATTTACTTCAAAAAGGAAACCTATTGTGGATTGTCGAACTCAGCATTTATAAATCTATAGCCATTGACCATTTATTTCTTTAAAAGATTAGAAAATATATCAACCACTCTATTTAACAGCAGTCTTTCAATCTAATATATTTTGTTTAAGGGCTTACCTTTAAGCTTCTAATACAATAAAATAATTTATAGCGCAGAATGAACTCGAACAATGTCCAATCGTTTTCAGGTATCCATTGATTTTACGACAAATGCCATAATATTATGTTATACCATTTTAAACTCTATAGCAGATGAAAATAGGGCTTTAGATACCACACATTTGTAGCAAATAAAGCGGGCGAGGAACGCCGTCAACTGCAAAAAGCAAACGCAATGATATAGGTACACCGTTCAAAGGAAGATACTCAAAGAGAAAATGTTGATCCTCTTTGTCTGTTTCACTTGTAAAATAGTTTCTATACTATAGTGACCTTTTCGCTTAATCAAACGAATATATAACGGGGTGAAAAATTTCTATTTAGTATTTATAATGCATCCCTGAAGAATAAAAAGTTATTTTATGTGTATTAAGTAAACACAAAAACGTTGGAAATAACAGGAATAAAAATAAAAATTAAATTAATTAAAATATATTTGAAAAAATACGCTGAGAATGTCTTTTCAGTTAAAAGAGGATATAAATAATTTTATATGGATAATGTTGCCATCGAGCATTCGAATGTTCTATTATTTTCAACTAGACATAGTTTGTTGTTTAGTTCATAGTATTAATAAAATCAAATATTAATATAGAATTAAATGATCTTCTTTTCATGGTATAGCGGACAACGAAGCAGGTGGTTTTCCTATATGGTAAGAGAACACCGCCACCGCCGACCATAGACAACCAGCCACAGACCACAGACAAGCAGTTCGCGCTTTGGTTGTGTTGTGAACGTCAATATTTTGAATTTTTCCGGAATCGGGGTTTAATTATTGGTTGTTCTAAATTTTATACAGGTCGTGGTGACTGGAGACATGCATGAGTGCTTAGAACTGCGTTGAACTTTTCCAACTTACGATAACATCCATTCCCATCCGTCGTTCTTTTGCAATTGCCAATTGTCAGCCGTCTTTCGCCTCAAGTGAAGTTTCTTACCCAACTGAATCTCAATACTAATAAAATATATTATCCGTAGTATTACATTACATTTATGGAATTAATAATTATTGTATAATCAACCATATTAAGCTAAGATAAAAATTAAATAGACAATCACGTGAATTTTAAGTATCTACATAGGGTAGTGAAGTGTAGAAAAATCAGTTTGATTTGGGAACTGTTGGGATTAATCATTCACATTTCTATCCATGACATTAAAAAGTGTATGTTTAGGATATTTTACATTTATTTACGAGTATATATTTTTCATTTATTTACAGGCTTGTAAGTTACACAATGGAGAAAAAAGATCATTACACTTATAATAATGAAATTTAAGTGAGTTTTAATTTTTTAGCTAAACGTTTAAATTATTCAGAGGGCTGATGAAACAATTACGATTTGCATAAATCAACAAAGTACCGATAAGGTATAATATAAGATAAGGATAGGATAAGGTTACCGAATAGAATTCGACATATTTACAAATTAAGCCTGAACATTCCAATGTATCTGATTCTTTAAAGAACTGACTACTACTCTGTGGAATCAGCTACCTGCAGAAATATTTCAATACCAAAATGACTTGGGGAGCTTTTAAAAAGAATATACGTAATCCTAAAAGTCCGGCAACCCACCCGCGGCGCAGCACAGACTGGAGATGTCCATAGGCATGATCGCTTATCCTAGGCGAGCCTTCTGCTCATTTTAATACGAACAAAATAAAACATTCCATGTAGAAACATTTAAGTGAATAAATTTCAGATAAATATTAAGCCATCAACCATACATTAAATCAACAAATAAAAACGTATAACACCACAATATCAACAAAATAAAAATTATCATAACTTATTTTCAGAAGCTGAATGATGTGCATAATCATGCAGAATGATGTCGACGTCAAACAACCATGACAAACAATCGGAAATTATATTTGCTAATTAACGAACGAACCTTTTTTACTACAGGAGCGTGTAATCATTCATGTTCCCGAATCTTATAAATAATAGCAAGTGACAGATTTTGCACGACGTTGCAAAGCAGTGCGCGAGTTTTCGCGAGAAAATATACTGAGCTGTCACAAGTTATCCAAGGACATTTTCATTATAAATCGTCTTTATATTAAAACACAATTGTAATCAAAAAGAGGGATGACCATAATTAGACACCATAATAAATATGACAAATGTGGCTATAATTTTTTTTATAGTATAACGGTCAACGGAGCAGGTGGATCTCCTATATGGTAAGAGAACACCGCCGCGAATTGACAACACCACAGTCACGCCACAGTCCGCTCATTGGTTGTGTTGCAGACTTTTTACGCCACGTCACTTATTTTGAAGGGCCTGTGATATCCTCACTCACTCCTATTTATATGCTTATTTTACTGCTACTTTTTAAGCCACCTATGTTACTGGAGTTATTCATACACTAAATATTAAAAGATCTATTGTAATACTTTAATAAACTGCTAAGCTTAGTTTTTCACAATTATATCTCATCCAATTCATCGCAAAGCAAAATGTTCCTTGTACTTTATTAAATTCACGTTTACTACGTGCGATTCTTCTCATATTATTTGATTTGATTAAACCCGTCACAATAGATTGTGGAATCTGGATATTGGGACAAATGGCTTGAGTAATGAACGAAGGATTATTTTGTAGAGTAACGCTTTGACGGAAAGGTCAAAATAATTAATAAACAATATTAAATATATTAACATCAAATCTTTTCAACAAACTGTACTATTTTTTAATGTATGGCGGACAAGAGCATGAGTCTTCTATGTGGTAAGAGAATACCACCGACCTTGGACAACCGCACCACAGTCCGCGCATTGGTTGTGTTGCTGACTTTTTACGCCACTTAAGCGACATTTTTAAAGGCCTAAAATGTTCTCGCTCACTCTGCGAAACACCGTATAAGTACCGCTGAGTATTATGTTAGCCCATGGTATCACTTCGGACGAGCTGGCTCAATAAGTGCGTCGGCATATGCTTCAGCACCGGCCACTGTCAAGCCCTTCGTGAGACCGAATAAATTATAAATTTAATTATAATTGTCCGGACCGGGATTCGAACACGATACCTCTCATGATAGACTTATAAAGCCACTTATCTACGAGGCTCTCAAAACCCTTTTCATAACGAAACCTTTTTTTAAAATAAATTAACAAGTATTTAATTGTAATTAATTTTTTCTACGAATTAATTAACAACATACATTATTGTAGTGACGGGAATCTTTTAAACAGTTCGTTACAATGTTACTCTGTCGAGTGTAGACAAAACTTTGTATTACAGGAGGCATCTTATCAATTCAATCCAACGGAATCGCGGGGTTCAATTGGTAATATTCTCGAACAAACTTCTACAAAACGCTATATCTACCTATTTAATACAAAAATAAGTGTATTTGGTTGGAATATTGAAGAATTTTTAGAAGATTGAGACCATTACAATCTTGAAATAAATATATATTTCTTGATTTAAATGCACATATATTCAAAGAAACTGCAGTTTCAAAAGGTTTCAGAGGATAAATCGGCTCAGGGGTGGCTAAAACGGAGGCTTAATCGATATCCCGAGAGTTTGAAGGACGTATGGTTTTATTAGAAACCGCTTTACATGTAAAAACATATTTTATTATATGTTGTAATAAAATATTTTTTATACACTACTTATGTGATGTGTGATCTTACAAACGTTGAAATACATACCTATTTGAACTGTTGTGAATTTCTACTCAGCTATGCTCTTATATGTATCTAAAGTTATATGATTATGGGTTCAGATCACGGTAAAATAAATAATAAAACTCCATTATTAAATATTAAATTAAGTATAATATATTAATGTTAGCGCCTTTAATGAAGATCTCTTCTACATGATTAGTAGGCGTTCTTATCATTCAACGTGTCCGGGGCATAGCTAGGCACCGTTAATCAAATCATTAACTTCTCTAAATAAATAACTCAGGGGTGTATGTATTTCAATTAATTATTCTTTTTCACAAATAAATACTATCTTTGAAATTAACATTAAGTTAAATATATAACTCTTTGAAATAAAACTCTTTGCAAATTAAACATAACAGCCAATTTAACTTCATGAAATTTTAATAGACTCATAATCGATACAACTTTTCCATTAGCAAGAAGTAATATTTAATTCGAAAGCCTAACGCTGTATTAGCTAAATACAATAATTTTCGAAGGACTTCTTTAGTAGATAAACGTAATTTAATTGTTTTTAAAGTTTACAATTCTATTCGCACCCGTGTAAAACAACACGATGAAAAATGTAAATTATATATCTTAGGGTCATACAAACCACGTATTAACTGAAGAATATAAGAATACCAACGCCAATTGATATTTGGTATCTCTAGTAAGAAGAAGCGGCGATCCAAGAAACTTCCATAACTACACTAACATGAACTTTTGTCCCATATTGCAATATCTGAGATAAAAATGTTAAATAAACGCCGGGTCGCACATGACAAGGGTCACTTTGTCTTAAATCAATAAATACTTTGTGTAGCAAACACCAAAGATGCCTCGGCATAAATTCGACAGAGTGTAGTACGTCTAAGATAAAACCCTCAATTATCATGGCGCATTATATAAAGGCTGAGATTTATAGGGTTCAAATAAAAATCTCTCCAAGATCCGCCTATTTGATATATACTACGAAGTTGAATCGATGACTCAAGAATGAAACACAAAAGTTATTATATTTTTGTTCTTTTTCCTCACACTTCACTCATATTAGTATTATAGTTGTATGCATAATAGATGTATGTATCGAACACAGCTACATTTACTATAAAGGGACAATAAGGTTGTGACGAATGCGAAACGAAGCCAATTTGGCTTTCAATCAGTATTGCGATATGCCCTCAATGTCCATTCGAACCAATTTTCGAAGCGTATGGAAAGAACAATATAACAAATAAATTGAAAAAAATGGGTGTTATAGGTTTGATTTATCTGTCTGTCTACTAACTACTAATTGAACGGTTAAATTTGTAACACTTAGATATATATATATATATATTTTTATAACATTTTTTCTTAAATTATATTTCTAGAATTAAACGATCCAACAAGAATTTTTATGTGCGAAAGGCTCGGGTCCAATTTGTTTAGGGACGGGACTGTTTCCAGTTCATTGCGCCCTTAATTTACGTTCTATTGAAACCACATTTTGATGTAATTTTATCCTTATACCAATAGGACTAAGTAGAGTTTATAGGCATGTATTCAAAGTACATATGATCTACTTCTAAATCTAATTTTAAAGATACTTAAAAAACCTTCGTGTTTTTTCTTAACCCAACACAACAACTATTAAAACCTCCAGAAAATGCGCCAAAATAGTATTTCATATGCCCATGGAAAATGAATTTAACAATTAGTGAGATTTTAGCTTTCAATTTTTAATGGGACAAGAATTTCAATTGAATGATTCAAATTTTTTAAAAAATATTTCTTTACCAATACGACTTGGGGACCTACAAGAAAAGAGCGTACACCTTACTTAAACGCCGGCAACGTACCCGTGGCTCTGCAAGGGCTGGGGATGTCCATGGGCGGAGGACCACTCCTGCTCGTTTACCACTAGTGGTGTAAAAAGTAGTATGTAGTTCTTAATATTCGCGTTCCCATTTTAGGTCTTGTCAAACATATAATAGGAATAAGTCGCTACTAACTTCTATTAATACGACCAAGCAAGTCGATTTCCAGTTCACGTTACGCCAGCGAAGTTACATTTGTAGCTTTTAGCTTCATTACACCGTAGCCTTCAGCTATGTAGATTGTAGAGTATTTTACAGCTACGAGACTCTACGTACTATAATAACAAAACTGCTTACGCTTCTGCTATAAATTTACTTAAAAATTTCTACTAATGTAAGTTGCGGTATTTGCATACTTGGATTGATTTATATGCATTATATCTTAACGATAACATAATCATTTATTATTACGTTTTTAATTTTAAACATGCCTGATTCAATCAATATTCTTTTATTAATCGAAAATTCCTGTAACGTAATTTTAGTAATTCCACTTAGAGTTAAAAATTAATTTATATTTTTCATACTAAACTTATGTCATTTTAATTTGTAAAAATTGGTTTCCAATTAAAAATTGGTTTCCAATTAATAATTGGTGGGTCTTCCACATGGTAAGAGAACACCGCCGCCTATGAACAACCACGCCGATGTCCGCGCAATGGTTGTGTTGCCGGCTTTTTACGTCACTTAAACGGCATTTTTTAGGGCCTCCGATATCGTCACTGACTCAGCGAAACACGCTACTTCACGCTAAGTATTCTGTGAGCCCGTGGCATAATTTTGAACAAGCCGGCACAATTAGAGCGTTCGCATATGCCTCAGCATAGCTCTCCCATGAGTGTAAAATGTGTTAATCAAATTAGAGGAGTATTTGGTAACGGTAAGCCAATTATTATTAAAATCTTATTTTAAACTGAAAGAAATAATGTATATGACAAATATAATAAATATTTCAATTTATTAAATTAAAAATAACACATAGCAAAGAAACTTTAATACCAGATAAAACGATTAAACTCGCCGACATATAATAAAATCTGCAATAAAACACATGCCTCGTCTCACTTAAGCTGACAGAAATAATAAGCTCCTGGTTATTATCTAAGAAAGGGAATATCTTGAATGCTCCCTGCATTCAAGATATTTTTTATTTAGCGAAATGAGCACCCGTGCATTTGTCTTTAACACATGGGCAAAGTACTTTTAAGAGGCTCGTATATATAGTCACAAAAATAACTCATTGTTTTTTTTGTTCTATAGCGGTCAACGCAGCAGTTAAGTCTGCTATATGGTAAGAAATCACGGCCGCCCATGAACAACCGCACCACAGTCCGCGCATTGGTTGTGTTTCCGGCTATTTACGCCGCTTAATGCGGCTGAAGGGCTTCCGATATCCTCACTCACTCAGCGAAACACAGTACATGTACCGTTTCACGCTGAGTATTTTTTTAGGCCGTGGAAGC
>DWCF01005557.1:0-13986 GCA_018230265.1 Delias oraia
ACACACTAATTGGCTCAGCTGAAGTGATACCACGGGATAAAAAAATACCAGTGTGAAATAATACTATGTTTCGCTGAATGACTGATGATATCGGAGGCTTTTGAAATTAAACTGCCCAAGCGACGTAAAAGCCGGCAACATAACCTAACACTGGTTGTGGCGCGTTTGACCATGGGTGGCACTTGCCAGTGATCTCTTACCATAGAAAAGAACTCTGCGTTGCCCGCAATACAAATAAAATATGTAGTTGTATTGAAATTTATTATTTAAAATAATCTTTAAACTTTATAATAATCTTCATTCACACACTAAACTTTAGCCAATCGTTCACGAATGTGAACTTGCCAAAGTTCACCGGTTCAATTACCGACTATGCCCTGTCTGCTTCTAATAGTATTTGGGTATTGCGTAAGGACGAGTCCTGTGATCCCAATGTCTAGCCGATAACCTCTTGCCGAACTGAGGTCGTAGACCTAAAATTTTCCAGACTTGTATTACTCAATCTTTTCATAATCAATTAAATTATATGAAATGAAAACTGCATATACAATTTTAAATACTATTTTACACTAGTATTGTGAATACCCGCATTAAATAGTGCTTGTACTGTCAGTGAGGTTACTGGAGGGTCACTAAATTTTAGAATATATAAAAAGTAGACAACATAGCCGCGATGTGGCACAGAGGGACCTGCCTGTCCACTATATATTTACATAATAATATCAATTAAAACAATTTATTTGTAGAGAGATTCATCAGTGAAAGTATTTATATATTTCTATGAATGATGGCTGGTAGATTTAATTCGGAATATTGTTAGTTTCGATAACAATTGTTTTTTTACAGTCGGCCATGAGACGAATAATATTGATTAAAATCTTTAATTAAGTAAAACTAACGTGTTATACTAATATCTTAGCTTAAAAATGTATCATTTCAGATAATATATAATTGTATCGATATATTATTATTTATTGTATACGAATACACTTCTACGCATATATTATTATCTATCACGGACTTGGTACTCGGCAATTACGCGTACAAATAAAATTACTAAAGTAGTCTCAAAGTACATACATTAGAAATTAAATCCAGTAAAATGTGGTAAGAGAACACCACCGCGCCACAGACTACGTATTGGATATGTTAACAGCTTTTTACGCCACTTAAGCCTCATTTTTTAGGGCCTGCGATATCCTCAGTCACTCAGCGAAACACAGTAGAAGCATCGTTTCAAGTACAACTACCATTTCACGCTGAGTATTCTATGAGCCTGTGGTCTTACTTCGGACGAGCCACCCCAATTAATACATCCGCATATACTGCAGCATGGCTCTCCCACGAATGCAACAGTATTAAGACACTCGCCCGGCCACTGTCACGCCCTTTTAATTATAATTGTCTGGACCGGGATTCGAACCCTTAACCTCTCGCTTCATGGTAGACTTATAAAACCACTTAGCAACGAGGCTCTCAAAGCTGGGTTTGAATCGTAAAATGATTTTTTTCGCAATACATGTTATTCAATGCAGTTTTGATAACTTCTGCGTACCTTTGTTTTGACTGATAAGAGGAACGGTATGGGAAAGGTCATCACTAGTTGGTGTGTTGAACTTTTTCTACAATGTTACATCAACTCCTAGGTTGATATTTGTGATAGTCTCTGGTTTTGACAAACGATAATATGTTATTATTTAATTAAAGAAAAAAATAATGAAAATATGTTGTTATTTTGGCTACATTATACAGTAAAATCGAAGTGTTTCGAAAGTTTTCATAGAAGTATTTAGTACAAAAATTGAATAAATTTCTCTGCGTCAGACATCTCTATAGTTGTCTATTGTTTTATATATCGTCTGAGCAATAAAAAGGTTTTGTTAGCCATACATTAAGAGGCAATCTGACGCCATATCGCTAATGAAACAGTTCAATCCGAGCGGACATCAGTCCTGCGCATTCCGGTTACAATAAAATGCTTTTATTAAAAATTTTAATAACTTAAATTGTATATTTAGTACATGCATTGCTTTTTAAGTGATATTTATTAGATTCATCGACAATGACGCAATATTTAATAACATATTTAATTAAATGTTACAAAAGTAATCTTAATGTGACGTAAATAACACGTCAACAATGCTTACAAATTTTTTTATCAAATAACAATGTACATTATGCTTATTATATGAACGGTTTATTAATGTCACGATACCAAAATATTTCAATGGGTTTATAAAGTGTTTATATTATTGTAAATATGTAATTAAATTTAAAAAAACATATCAAATAAAAATACGCAACTGTTTAAGTTAGGTGCATTGACTCTATCATGTAGAGATCAGTGCTCTACCTAGAGAACAGTGACCGTGGAGGTGAAGCTGTATTTTATTTATAGACCTTCTTAGCTCACTTGCTCACTTTTTTATTAAGATATAAAACACTAGAAAATAAATTCTATAACTTATTTATTTGTCACAAACATGTGAATAATTTAAGTCCTTTATTTATTTATTCCCCGTTAAATATATTAGTATAATTGATGTTAATGTGTTATTGTGTCCTAACTATGTATATGTTACGTTGTATTTTATAAGGTTGTTAAATAAAATACACAAAATCGAACGACTTGCTTGCACCCCAAAGTGTATTCACCCCGTTCAGCTACGACCTCCAAAGGTCGCTCGCCGATCAAACCTTCATCGCAAAACTATTTCATAAAAATCAATTCTTATATTATAATTATGGAAATGATTTAAATGAATATCGTTTCTCATATTAAATAAATAGAACTTTTGTTTTTTATAACATTTTTATGGCCGATTATATATTTTTGTTTTAAAGTATAGCGGATAACGGAGCAGGTGGTTTTCCTATATGATAAGAGAACACTGCCGCCCATCACCAACCGCACCATATTCCGCGCATTGGTTGTGTTGACGGCTTTTTACGCTACTTAAACGACATTTTTAAGGGTCTGATAACCTCACTCATTCAGCGAAATACAGTAGAAACATAGTTTCAATTACAACTACCATTTCACGCTGAGTATTCTGTGATATATGGTCCAATGTAAATCTGCTTAGAAAATAGATCTATTGAATTGACACAAACCAGCGTTCGTAAGTTAGAATGTAGAATAATAAAAATTTGTGTTATTCAAAATAACTTTTTGTGATGATTCTTCGCTAGCCGCGAACCAGTTCAATAAAAATAACTATGATGTAACGCCCCTAACCGTTTGTTTGTGAAAATGTTGAGATTAGAAATAGATTTCAGCTATCGGTTACCTTTGTTTATTGTAACCGTGGAAAATTATTTACATTTCAGTATTTTATTTAAATTATAACACAAATAAAAACCGTACCACTATTCACTACACAATACCTAAGTATATATTGAAAGGAAATATTTTTAATATAATTTTTTATTTTATCTAATTAATTTAAAAAAATATTTTTTTATTTTTCAGCAAGCACAGCGTAGGACGTCCACCCACAAGGTGGACAGCCGACCGTATAAAGGTCGCCGGAAGACGCTGGATGCAGGTCACCTACAGGTATGGCTGGAGGTCCAAAGGGGAGGCCTATATTCAGCAATAGACGTCTTACGGCTGAAACGATGGTGATTTTTAATGGTGTATGCATTTGGTGTCACATACAACAGAAAATGCTTGCAGATATATTTCCAAACCAATATGACCTTGAAAAAAAAACGTATCTATTTCTAAAAAGCCGGCAAATTCGCGGCCGAGCAGAGGTATCCATGGGCGGTGAACTGCTTATCCTAGGTGAGTCTCCTGTTCGTTTACCTCGCAATTTTCTTAATAAATGTATTATTACATTTTTCGGTATTCTCGTAATTACAATTGCATATTAATTGCATACAAGTCCTATGCACTACATTACATTTAATAATTGTTTAATCGTTTTCTTGATTGAGTATTCTTAATTATACCCATGATGTAACTCAGTTGATACAATTCGAGATGGTTAAAATCGAATTCAAGAAAAACAATAGTATTTAATTACATTAGTAGAAAACATCAGAACAGGTTTAAAAATCGTATGACCTCGCCGCAAGGTTTTATATTATGTAAATGCTATATTTCTAGTGAGCCGGTCGCCGGTCGCCGGTTGCCGGCCGGCAGCTGTATATATTATTTATTTACTCGTAATTGTGACGTACCATACGTAGGCACACGTAACATTGAGAGCGACCTTGTTGCCTGTTGCCTGGCGTTGACAAGGCTCGTTGTTATGTGTAAATATAATATTAGAACCCGTTTCGCTAAGAAAATATCAGCGCAATCAATCCCACTAATCTCACAAACACATTATGTATTTACTATATTTCGTTCGTTGAACATATGCAGTTTTTATTAGTGCTATGAATATATATCCAACGAAATTTCACTCGTGGGAGAGCCATGTTGAAGAATGTGACGCAATAATTGGACCGGCTCGTCGAAGTGATACCACGAGCTCACAGAAGTGACAGAATAGTCTGCGTGAAATGGTAGTTGTACTTGAAACAGTGCTTCTAATGTCTTTCGCTGAGTGAGTGAGGATATCGGAGTCCCTTAAAAATGCCGCTTTAAAAACCGGCAACACAACCAATGCGCGGTCTGTAGCGGTTGTCCATGAGCGGCGATGTTCTCTTCCCATATACCCACTTGCTCCGTTGTCCACTATAGCATAAAAAAACACAAAACACGGAATTGTTTTTCTTAACACGTAACCCGTTCTCATTTCAATACTCGATTTACGAAGTATAATAGTGCTAAACAATTACAAATGGCTGACATCACTATTCTCGTTTACATTTGCAAAAAATACGATATTTGTTGGCTTTGTTATTAGCGTAAATAGACACTGATTGAGTCAGGTCATGAATTGTAAGCGGTAAAAACTCAGCATGTAATAACGCATGTCTAGATTTTAGTCTGATAACATTTTACATCGAGCATCGTAGCTTAATGGTTTTACAAGTGTATCATGAATTGAGACGTATCGGATTCGAATCCCGGTCCGGACAATTATAATTTAATTTAAAATTTATTCGGTCTCTAAAGGGCTTGACAGAGGCCGGGCAAGACAATGGGAGACCGTGGGAGAGCCATGCTGAAGCATATGCTGACGCACTAATTGGGTCAGCTCCCACGACTTCACAGAATACTCAGCGTGAAGAATATCGAAGGCCCTTAAAAATGCCGCTTTGAGTGGCGTAAAAAACCGGGAACACTACCAATGCGCGGACTGTGGCACGATTGTCCATGGGCAGCTGTTTTCTCTTAGCCGTTGTCCGCTATACTATATAAAAAAAATTACATATTTATACAAGTGTTTATAATATCAGTTTAGAGATTTATTGAAATTTTGACTGTTTTAATCTATAGTTCATACGTTTTTGCAAATTTTAAGAAAACTATTTGTTTCATTAAATATTAAATATATTAAATATGCATTTAAATAATAACTTGCTTCATTCTGGCGAGTATTTACATAAAAATTTCAATATGATATTTCAATGTGCCATTGTGTGTTCGTAACTTAAGGTACAGTAACCTTCAATAACAACGACCTCTACGCTGCCGGATATTACAAAATAATTTTTACGACAGTTTTTTTAAAATTTTCAGTTTTGCTTTCATAAACAATTTCATAAAAAAATTTTTTGTTTATGGAAATGATGGAAAACGAGCAGGAGGCACACCTAGGGTAAGCGGTCTTCCGCCCATAGACACTACCAATTGCAGAGCTGCAAGTGCGTTCTCGGCCTTTAAGGAATACTGTACATACTTTCAGGGCATATGAAGTATGTCGACCGCCTTTACGCCTTTCAATTGGTAATTTATTTGAATACATACCTTTTGTTCTGTGCATTTTTCTTGATTGATGTTTATTCCGCAATGTCTTGCACAAAAGCAAGGAGCCCGTAACAAATACCTTTTACTTAACATTTTTTTTTTATATTTTTTTTTTCACTATCGGTTTAGAGTGCTAAAGCGTTGTGAACGGTTTGCCTAAATTGCCCGTTATTTGAACTATGAATATAAACTTTTTAAGTAATAAACCCGTAGGTAAGCTAAATTTATTGACTACTAAAAATGTGAAACACTATTTTAAACCTTTTAAATTCATTATTAAGTCTGTTAATGAAAATACAGTTTTTGCACTTGGCTCAGAGTTTCGTTCGGTGATCATATGGCTACGGAAAATGTGATCACTGACATTGCTCTCACATTAATAAGAATAAAAAATTAATTACCAAGCTGCAGTGATTTGCCTTTGTCCATTTTCTGAGAATAATCGTGGTGCCAGAACTTTTTGTTCCGGCAGAAGTGGATAACCTATAGTAGGTCGCTGTAAAGTCAACGCCAATATTCCCAATATGACGCTTGTTGCATATGAACATTTATAATTATTAAACATATTTTCAGATTTATTCTTTAAAATGGTTAATTTTAAATATGGATTTATTTCTTTGAATTGATGAGAGATTTGTTACAATTGTAGTATCTCCAAGTTTCTTACGTAATGATAGTTCATAAATCGTAATGAAAAAGAAAACATGACGTTTTCATTAGTTATGAACATACATAAGTATGTGTTTTGGTTTTTGCATAATTAATGTAACATTCCGTACACTTTCTCTACGTTGCCGGCATACACCTGTGAATGGTTTCGTTCTCAACGAAGGCAAGTGTGTCCAGCGAGAAAGTGAATTCCTTTCCTGAGTATCTATATTTTATATTTTTTTATAAAAATAATGGAACACGAGCTAGGACACCTGGTTGTCCGCCGGATGCGTTGGCGGCCTATAAAGAGTATATACGCTCTTTCCTTGAAGGGCCCCTAGTCGTATTGGTTTAGAAATACCCTTGCTGGCAGTTGATTCCACAGATTGGTGGTGTGCGGCACAAAATGGCCGAAAGGATGTATTGCGGTGATTTTTCATGAGATTTGTTCATTAAAAGAACTATCCAGGAAGCCATAATATCTCTAGTAAGAAAATGGCCGTACGTTAAAGTTTTGGTGATGAAACTTTCATACTTTCACTGACAATTTTTGACGGCTTTCTAAGCCTCGAGGCGATAATTTTTACCTTTATTACAATTGAATTCTAGAGATTGTATAAGTATGAATCAGCACATAATTAATACAAACCATTATCTGTCTAATAGCATCTTAATTAATAAAATATAACAAGACAAAAAGAGATATACTGGAATAATACTCCTTATATTAGGATTTTTATAGAGATGGTAGTTATATTTTATAATTGGAACTTAATTATTATCACATATTTTTGCAAGCGGTTGGCGTTTGGTAGGCATGCCCAACAAAAAAAATCATTACCGATATTTGTCTCATCTCTATGTAAATTATTTTTAATTGATATCATACTAAATACTCAACGTGAAACGATACTGGACCTGTGCTTCGCTGTGTGAATGAGGCTATCGGAGGTCCTTAAAAACAAAAATGCCGCTTGAGTGGAGTAAAAATCCGGCAACACAACCAATGCGCGGATTGTGGCGCGGTTGTCCATATAGGAGTCCCAGCTGCTCCATTGTCCGCTATACTATATTAAAGTATAAGTTTAAAGGACAAAAGACCTTCATTAAAAACTTCAAAACTTGTCCTCAACAAACAGAAGCAATCAATTACATAGGATCAAAAGTCAAGTTTATTTACAATACTAAACGCTTTAAATCTATTCCTTATCATTTGGTATACATATTGGCGAACCCATCACACCCGTGGTAGTTTATTTTTAGCATTCGAGTTTAAATTGACATAGGAGCTAACATTTTTTAATTCATCGTATGGATTCCGTATACGTTCTCCAAATTTAGATATTTTAGACGTATTTTTTAATGTCAACACGTCGAAATTACTGTTCTTTAAAGGTCAGTTTACTAAAAGGAGTCTCATTCATTCCACAATATATATATCTCATATACAAATCTTTTATATATTTTACAATTATTCCATTAAAAGTATATAAAATAAAATAATTAATTCCAAAAGCCTATATTAATTAGTTTTAATGTAAAAATTAAAATGTGAAAACAGATTAAAATGTTAAATCTTTAAAAAAACGTTATATTCTAAAAAATTGCGAAGTTTGTCGTAACGATTTCACTTTTAACTGGCCCGTATGCGAAGAGATTCATCGCGAAAGATGGATAAAATGTTACAACGGCTAGAAGGCGCAAGAATTAATTTAAATTAAAAATAACGGACCGGTCTTATTACTGCTAATTGGTTTCAAAGCTTCTTTTTGAATGTCCGTTTAAAGAAGGTATATGTAAGCTAGCCTCCTCGCCTCAGTGCCTAAGTTGGTCACGCGTCTTACATAAAAAGTTTCGGTTTGGAAAGCTAAACTGCAGTAGTTCAACCTTGAGTTCGTATTTTACGGTTCGAAAACTATCAATCGCACAATGCCCATATATAAACTGCGCGCATGGCCGAACGGTGTAACATTTTCATAGACAAAATTTCACGCAGGTGTAATGGTTGAAATGCCAAGCAGGATACCCTCCATGTTTTTATAAAAAACTAATAATATAGACCCTATGCTTTCTAATAACTAATCAGTTACCGGACCTTATGTGTTCCCACATTCGCTAGTCTTTTGTTTGATTTTCACGCCACTGCAAATCATGTACGTGTTTTGAAACTTATCGAGGATCGTTTAAATTGGAACTAGGCAGCGAAAGACGTGATAGATTGTACGTGACTTGCGACACCAGTATTTCTACAAGTGGCCCACTAGCCAACATAGCACTAGGAATGCCGCCTAAGTTGAAGGCTTCACAACTGCAGTGTCAAAATTGATTGGGTAGAACCACACCGATTACGAATAGGAAAATTCATTTCAAAAAGAAAATAGAAACCCTTAAATTAGATATTAAGAAGGTTTTATATTTTCTGTACAGACGACCTTATAAAGGTCGCCGGAAGTCGCTGGGCTTCAGACAGGTATGCATTAAGGTCCAAAGGGGAGTCCTATGTCTAGCAGTGGACATGCTATAGCTGAAATTATGATGATATATATTCTGTACATTTAATAATGTGACACGTATGACAATTTCATAAAACTAACTTAAACTATACAAAAAGTCACTAAAACAGTTCAATGGTTTATGTGTGTAAGTAAATATGTATGATTAACTTTATCATTTATATTTTTATACAGAGATATGTAAGTTAAACTTTGTTTATGTGCGAATTACGATATGTGTTTCCTCTCCAGCAAGCAGAACCCAGATTCTCGTTTATATATCAAACGTGTACAAGGAAGAGTTGGTTATGTAACTCAATCAGTTGTCTAATAAAAATCAACTTCAATGTTACATGTATTTCTATTGGCTGTATTCACGCTTTCCTAGTGTGTCGCTTGCGTTCCATTTTGAAACTGGGTCAGTGTGTCATGGCGCCGCAACAAGAACTGCGCGTCGGTGGCGCCATCTTTAATTCGTTATTTAAGAAATAGTACCACAGGGACAGATAGATTTTAGATTTGACTTAAAAATACCTACGACAAAAGAAGGATATTTTTGCTATGTTTTTATCTTACTTTTTCATATAATCGTATTGAGAATGTTTCAAATATATTGCTATGCTTACAAAAAATATTTTAAATGTACATCGAATGAATGAGTCGAAATATAGGCATAATTAACTTTCTGTATATTTTTAACAACAGCACAATATAATAATTATATCTACAATTTAGTTATTATAGACTCCCAGAAATTACTTTCACTTTTTAAACTGAAGTCACTGTTGCGGTAGTTACAATCACGATTCAAAATTAATTTCAATGAAAGTATTCCTTTAGTATATATATAACAATGGAAGCCTGAGAATTATATGATTAAACTCGTTTAGAAAAATTCTAAACAGTTTTTAGAATAGTTGCACGACAACAGTCTTAGTCGTTCGTTATGAAATGATTTTAATTGTATAAAATATTCCGGAAATATAGATTTAATATATTTAAAAATAACTTTGATTAATGTCAAGAACACAGTCTCGTGTTAGAAATAAGAATGTATGGGGCTAGCCATGATTCATATTCGAGTAGGTTGCCACAATCTTAACAACACGTTTAATTGCAAAGAGTGCGCAAACGGCATTTTTTGGGCAATTGTGAAATCCGGAGCAACGGAGGCCTTACCTCTCACCGGCATTATGAAAAGTGAAACTTGGCTCCGTCACGTCGCGACTGCTATTTAGTGCCGATTGTTCCGGTTGTGAAGCACCACAAGTAACTGTACATCAACTTGCACCATTACTGAACCAACATTTCGACCTTAACATGAATTTCATCAAACGTTTGGAATTTTTTAATAGCCCCCGCTGCATTGTGCGTCCCTCTCTGCGCTGTGGCGTATAGAATGTAGGCAAGTGTGACAAGGACACGCCCGTACACCGTGCTAACATTTCCATCCAGTTTCTAACGCGCCTGTTTCGGATTTCGCAAGCAGCGTACCGCAGGCCTCTCTACCTCACCTCGGCGCGGCGCGTTCACACCTACGTTCAGCATGCAGTCTGGTGCATGAGAAATTATCTACTTCAAGGTTGAACATAACGCCTGTTACCTTCGCAAATCTGTATTTCCGTTAAGCTAACAAAAGCCGGGATGCTTTGATAATTGAATGAAACACGCGAAATAGATAAGGGAAATATTGCAAGGTTGCGTTGTTTGCAATAGAAATGAAACGACCTTCTTACAAGCGAGGTGAACTGCTAATCCAAGGTAAAAGCAGCGGTATTCATTTTTGTTAATGAGCCGCTCAGAAGATCTGGGAATACTACCGTAGCTGTGTGGATTAATTATTTGAAAACAATCTTGTTATGTATAAATACTTATGAGGAAAGATTTCAGATTTCCCTAGAGATTCATTATTAAAAACAGGAAAATTCTATGTAGCTTTGGGATGTGATGACGCCATTCGTCATCCGTAATGCTCTGTAACCTTAGTAACAACATAAATTTGTTCACGCTTAAAAGGTTCTTAACTGTACTAAATTGGTCATTGTTTTCCTTTAAGGTAACCAAATGGAATTTTAAGTATCACCAATGACTAATTGACAGAAATTAAATCACTGAAGGTAGAATTTGTTTATAATATTTAATGTCATAATAAGCTCACCCGTGCCGGAGGCATGTTCAACATATGCTGAATTGGGATATCTCTTCCGAAGTGATATCACGGGCTCATAGAATACTTAGCGTGAAATACTAGCTGTACTTGAAACTGTGCTTTTATTGTATTTCGCTGAGTGCTTGAGGATATCGGAAGCCCTTAAAATGCCGGCAATACCACCAATGCGTGGACTGTGGCGCGGTTGTCCATGGGCGGCGGTGTTTTGGTAGTTTTGCGTGTCCGCTATACCATAAAAAAGTTAGCTCTACTTACACTTGCATGTGATGTGCGGGAACTTCAATCGTGGCTGAGGCACGGCGACGGTCCCCGGCCATGTCAGCCAGCCTTGCAAAGTCGGTGTCGACATCAGCTAACCTTGCGGATTTACGCGATTCTAAGAGCCTTATCTCATCCAATCTTTTTCTTAGCTCTATTGGTGCCTGTAACAAGATAAATATGATATTGTAAAACTGTATCTCGGAATAATGATTGATGTTTTAGTGGTACAATACCGTGTTACAGAGTTTAGAAAATGAAACAGCAATTTTAATCTCTTTCATTTCAGCAACGGTTTTGATCCATTTATGCCCTATTATGGAATAAAATGCAATAGAATGCAACGATTTCATTGTAAATGTCAATGATTATAAAACAGGCCGTATGTGATCAATATTGGCGACCTTCGCTGGAAGCGGACGTGACATCATGACACGGAACTTGAATGTGGAGCGAGATGCGTTCCGTGTCACAAACTTTGTTCTTATGCAATTGCAGTGAAATCAATATCTGGGCCGTAACATATTTATATTTCTACAATTCTACATTATAAGAGTAGTTTATGTGTTTATATAGTCTTTATTGTATAGCAGGCAATGAAGAAGGATTCTTCTCTGTGTTAAAAGACCCACGTCCATGGACAACACCGCTTGAGCGGTATAATCTAACCGGCCTCCTATATCCTTACTCACTCAGCGTAACAAAGTACAAGTACTGTTTTATTCGTTATATGTCAGCTTGTAGAATCACTTCGGATAATGTGAAGATACTGGCCAAGCCCTTCTAACGAACCAATTATAAATACTTATCCGAACCGGGATCAAACCTGATACTTCCCTCTTTGTGATGTTTATAGGACCACTTAGCTGCAAGACTCTTAAGCATTGCTCTACATATAATATAATATAATTATATATATAATTTCCATAGTATGCGAATCGATTAAAAAATAAAAATATAGTGTTGACGATATTATCTCCATTAAATGAAGGTAAATATGACCATATTTGGGACGAATGACACATCATAAGATTGAGCGAGAAATGTTTATCGTATGAACATTCAATTATATGTTCTAGTTGACATTGCATTTTACCCTTTAAGCTTCCTTGTTGATGATTGACATGGATTTGCAATATCATGGCTGAATACGTCAGCAAATATTCATTTTAATTTCTATAATTTATTTGATGCGTCATCTATTACGTCAATGAGGCTATCCTTATTGGTAATTACGTGTTACGGTATAAAGGTATTTTTGAATAGGACTTGCTTGCCAGTGGTAAATTTAAAAATAAGGCTAATAGTAACTCATTATGTTTAGCCTCAATTGATTTAAATGTTGCTAACAATCGTTAGCCTAAAATGCTATTTTTAAAAACGTTTCTCGAGTTAAGAGAGTATTTGCATATGCAAGCCGGATAGGCGTCTTAAATACTTTCACTTTTTTGTACAAATTTATTTAGTTTGTATGATATTTTAAGTATGTTGCATGCAAATAAATTATTTGGTAATTAATTGGTCTTTTCGTACATTACAGATTCACTAAAAATAATCACGGGGCATTTATTTATTGGTAATTTTTTATTAACTTAAAGATCTACACGGTTTTTCCATATTTGCGTATTTTGAGGCATTTTTTGTCGCGCACCGTTACACTGTGGAATCAGCTGCCTGCAGAGTTATTCCCAAACTATTATAATTTGGACATCTTCAAAAGTGTACCGATCTCTAAAAGGCCGGCAACGTACCCTTGTCTGTACAAGGGAGGATGTTCATAGGTGGAGAACCGCTTATCCTAAGCTTCCAGCTAGTTTGCTATCATTTTCATAAAAAAATATGATAATTGTGTCTAAAGCGATTACTCGTATTGGATTAATATATGTTAACAGCTGTCCAAATTAGCGATCCCAGGAATCTTAGCCACAGTCGTGCACAGCCGACACGTTATGTAAAAAAGTGACAAGCGTTGCACAATTGCTCGATCCGATGGCGAAACTTGGCCGCCTGCAAATGCCAGTGAAAGTCACCAAGTGACTTTGACACGATGTGACGCTCACTGTAGTCTATATTCCGCTTGTAATGTTATTGGGGGCAGCACTTGACATTTGACCAAATTAGGGAGGTTAGACTATAGTCTGTGGTATGGTAGGCCAATACCACTAAAATGTAGCAGCTAGTTAATACACGTAACATAAAAAAATAATAATTTGTGCAAAAAGATCAAGTATATATGAGGTTCATGGTCACTGGTGATTGTCGTTGCACAAACTGGTTTATTGTAATGAGTATATTCAAGATAATGTATTATAATGTAATAAAAAGCAATATTTATTGTTATATACATTATGTTTATATGTTAACAGCTTCGTTATTTTATATTTTATTGTTATGGTAACAGAGAAGTTATACAATTTTAAATATAGTAGACTTATACAGAGTAGTATCTAGTTTTATCTTATGCAAGTATTTTTAAATGAACAATTTTTATCTTGAAGAAATATACTATATAAGTACTTATATACTTTGATAAACAATAAATATAT
>DWCF01005558.1:0-13983 GCA_018230265.1 Delias oraia
AATTCTTCATAGTTTTATCCAAAAAAACATCCAAACTAAAGATATATTTACATAAGTATTATCTCATGCACCAACTCATGCTTTAAATAAAATTATAAAAAATCAATTATCTGTAACCTATAAATTTGTTAAAGGCAATTTCGGTTGCCATGTGCAGCCCAACGCACTTTAACTATTTCAAATATATGATTTTATGTGGTATTAGGTAAGGAGCATCTCTTCCTTAATCTATGGTATATTGATTCGCGACTGACAGAGCGCACACAATATTTGAACGATGAATGATATCGCGGCCATACTCGTCAAATTATGTAGATGAGACCGACCATTCATTTTACGATCCACCATTCTTCAAAGAACTCAAACAAAACGATAAAGATTTTATGAAAATGTAATATTACTGATTGTACTTTACTCTGTTCTTTTTTTATTCGCTTGTCTGCCATTTTAAATACTAAATAGGTATTAGGGCCTTTAGTAGATTGTTTACTGTGAGAGCATAAAATTATCATTAGATCCCGGTAATATTATAAGTTGTTTGGATACCTGCACCTGAATTTCATCATCAAACATAGAGGTATAATACAAAGTTACTACTGATCATTTTTTTAAGGCAATCACTCGCGGCACAATAAGGTCTAGAGGTATCAATGGGTGGAGGACCGCTTATCCCAGATGAGCCTCCTGTTCGTTTGCTTCCCAATTTTGGTAAAAAAAATAATAAGAGATTTTTGTTTCAATCCTGAGTCTAAAATACGCAGATGCTCACGTGATAAAATTTCTATTTTTAGGACATATATGAGAAAATCAGTAAATTTAATTAATAAATTAGAAGTTTGCATGAATATAATTCATTATAATTAAGCAGACTTCATTTTCAAATATTTACTATATATTAAAAGCAAATTTTAAAAACGCAATCAGTTTGATGACGGCCTCCACACACTGCAACAAAAAACACATTTCGCACCCAATAAAAGCCACAAGACCATTACCATACTTATATATATTACCGTACAATGAATTTGGAAACATAAGCTATAAACCGTGCATCGTTACCATACCGTTTATGACTTTGAAACCCGACAACGCATCACTACGGCCAACTTTACTGTTCGGCGGTAAACTTTTATATTCCGTAATTTATAAGGGCCATTATCGCCGTATAATGGTAATGTTATATAATACATGTGTTAATGAACATATATAACAAAATTAAAAACTAATCATACAACATAAATAAAGAAATAGGACACACAGAAATTATAAGGATATGTTTAAAAAGTGGTAGCGCTCGGCTGTATCTCCCACCACACGTGGATGAGCGCCGGTTTTCAATCCTCCACATACACAGACAAACACAAATACAATAATATACACCATCAGCATGCTATATTGCATTAAAATAACTAAAACTAAAACAAAAACATAGAAAACAAAGAGAAAGAATTGCTTGAAAACAAATTAAAATCTTCATAGTATGAGTAATTTTATTTTATTTTTAAATTTACGGTAAACTTACAGCTTGTATAGATTAACGGTACAAAAGTTAGCAATATAAACCCAATTAAAAGTTTATACAAGTATTAAATTTGCAAGTATAATAAGAAATACTATTGCTAATTTTCATGCTACACAAAATATTTATTATTACTTCGAACATTTGTTCTTAAGGAATAAATTAATAATTGTATATCACTCAAAGATATTTTTGATCGTGCTGAAATACATATTTACTATCGTACTAATTGAGTAGGCTAACCGGAAGTGATACAACAGTCTCACAGAATACCAACGTCATAAAGACGTATATATAAAAAAACGCAGCTTACAGTTACTTTGTCTGTAGACGACGGCTATCTCTTACCATTAAGGAATCCTCTCGCCTCATTGTTCATCTTATAATAAAATATATGTAAACAATGGAGGTAGTTTAACTATTTAGAATTACTCGTACATCGTTACTTGTGATAGTAGAGTAATAAACATTTAAACATGTTTTCAATCTAAATATATACTTTAATGTGTTTATATGTACAAATACCTATTTTACTAAAGTATATAAGCTATATATTACGATAAGAACCCCTACAAACAGAAATTCCTTAATATATATCCAAGTAACAATACATTTAGCAACACGAGTTTCTTGATCTGGAGAACATGGAGAAACCTTTATCTATTTCAACTTAATACCCTTTACGGTATCTCTTTACACATCCTATCAATACTCACGGCCTAAAGGCACACATTTTGTAGGCTTTTCTCTCTAACGCAATAAACAGGGATATATTAGATATTGAATGCTGATGTTCGATTATTGAAACTAAAGATAAGTGGACCTCCACCCAGAGCCCTTTTCAGCCGCGGTTGCATACAAGATACGAGCCATTCTACGCTAAATGCCATCTTGAGGAAGAAGTCAATATTTGAGAGCTCCCGCCCACAGGTAGCGCGAATTTGCGCTTCATAAAATTGCAAGCGAAGGCCAGAAGTGAAGTATCGCTTCGCCTTATTAAAAAATTCGTAGCTCTGGAAATAGTTTTTCCGCAGATAAAAAAATAAACTCATATTGGAGCTCTATGCACAGAATCTAGAGGTCTTACGACAAATTAGGTTAAGTAAGATAAGAATATCTTCTCGATCTCAAAGACGAAAGGTTCGAGACGCTGATTGCGGCATTTGCAACAATCCCTTGTCTTTTATATTTATCCTCTCTTCGCTTGCATCATTTAATGTTTCTTATGCTTTTACGGAGTAGCCACATTTTATAAATTTAAGTATATAAATTGATAAACAATATACTTTCTAAAAAAACCCTTTTTTTACTATAATTGCATCATTTATGTATATAAGATGCAACATCAGTTTGTACTGTATGGACGACACAGTCAATCAAAACGCTGTTGAGTTTCTGTCTCTTTCGATTTATTCGGTTTAATTACACGTAGGTAACAATAATTCACAAAAATAACCTATAACACAACCTAAGGAATAATTAGTAATAAACACAATAGTTACCTGTATGAATAGAAATAACATATAATATTAGTCACGATGTCGACTCCTCAATCACTTAGTATATACAAGATTATATTTTAATATGGCGATTGCACTATTAGTCACGGTGAAGCCTTATACGCGGGAACATGCAATTAAATTTTTGAGAGCCTTATAGCTGGGTGGTTTAATAGATCTACCACGAAGCGAGAGGTATCGGGTTTGAAACCTGGTCCGGACAATTATAATTCAATTTATATTTTATTCGGTCTCTGGAAGGGCTTGGCAGTGATCGAGCGAGTGCCTTAATACTGTCACGCTTTTGGGAGAGCCATGCTGAAGCATATGTGGACGCACTAATTGTGCCGGTTCGTCCGAAGTTATACTACGTGCTCACAGAATACTCAGCGTGAAATAGTAGTTGTACTTGAAACGGTGCCTCTAGTGTGTTTCGCTGATTGTTCGTGCCGTGGTTGTTCATTGCGGTTGTTGGGTGGCGGTGTTCTCTTACCATATAAGAGACCCACCTACTCTATTGTGCTACTCTCTTGTTACCTATACTATAAGCAATCAAAGAAAATTGTTTTTTTTTCATATATATTTTAGTTATATCTTTGTCAATACATTAACTATCCTATTATACATCTTAACAAACTGTATATATAATTTGTAGGAAAACAATTCCTCCGAAGTATCCCAAAGAGTTTATTATCACTTGTGGACGTAACTGAAATCAAGTAGAAGGCGAGTCTCGATTACACGTTACATCCTATTCTATTTTTACGATATTGTTAAATCGTCCTCTCGGTTGTCCCGGCCGTGTCGCTATGTGATTACTTAATTCCACTCCAAGTGGGCCCGGACCCTCATAAAGATAACAGAACGAGTGGGCCTCCTTAATTTATAACTAGGAGCTCAGCTCATGTGCCAAAAAGTATCACCCAAACGAAATAATGCTTGCTTGTTCTCTTAATGACAACAATTTAGTCGCGATAACAATGAAATGGGTTAAGTAGGGCGAACTTTGTTTCGACAATTTACTAGCGGAGTACAATAAATTATTTTTAAATTATTTGCAAAATGTTAGGAACTGCTTTGAAAAGCTACATTTTTAACAATGGGCATTTTTGTTCTGCTGAGACTTTTGAAATACCGGTATAAATTTAAATTAAGAATAATTGGCACAAAATATATCTATTCCTAAGTACCTCAACCCAACAAAATTTATCTTGCCATATAAATTAATTAAATATCGCTATTAATAAAGGGTTTGGTGGTATAAACTGAAAAACTTAATGTCTGAAAAATTCTAAAAACCAATTGCTTCACCTTCCCAGAACCCTCTGCACCACTAACGTTATGTTATGGTATTAAAGTTCAAATTGATTAATTATTATTACGAATCGTTTGTATATAGAAACTTTTTAAAATTTAATCGGTGGTAAACGAGAAGGAGGCTCACTTAGGGCAAGTGGTCCTCCGCCCATGGACACCCCCAGCCCTTGCAGAGCTACGGGTGCGTTGCCAGCCTTTAAGGCATGTGTAAACTAAGCTAAATTTAATATTAAACTTGATGTTTTAGACCTTTAAAACGTATTTTTTTTTAATATAGTTAATTTCTAGTTTAGTAAATTCTGGGTAATAACTATCGCACTACAAGAAATATTCTTAAAATAGATTTGACGAAATCGGTTCTCTTGTTGTATATAATTACACTTAGCAACATTTTCAGCGATTCATTTTTATGTTATAGCATATAAAATGTAACATTTATTACGCCTTTGAATAAATGATGACATCCATGTTTCAATTAACCTGACGCTCTGACATGACCTGAGATATTTAATATAAATACTGTCTTAATTTTCTGCCCTGTTAGCGCTCAGCTTGAGCAATATTAAGCTTCCTTATTAAACAAGTAATTTTGTATTAACTTCGCTTTGTAAGCACTGCAATTTAATAATCGCAGGTTAACATTTACTAGGTTAATGTTAGAGTTAGAAATTTACTACAGATTTTGATTATGTTTCACTTAAATTTACAAATGGAAATGATAATTTAAAACAAATGCTCTATGAATATGTTTTAACAGCGAATTTAGATTGTAAATTTTGGGTAAATAATTACCGTTCAATTTATTTATTTAGCTTAAATTGTTAACAATCAACTATATCGCAATTCGTGTAATAAAATTTACATATCATTTTTTAAATGATCAGTGTAGCTCAGATGTCTTGTTAGCTATTGTGCAGTTATTCCGTGATACCATCACCTCTGCCCATCTGCAACTGCCTCATAACCACTGCTTCGATACCTTAATCAGCAAAACACAGTACATGTACTGTTTCAGTCTGGTATTCTGTAAGACCTTGGTATCACTTTGGATGAGCCGAGCATTTAGGCTTATAAGATCTCTTCTGTCTTCATAGATAATTAGGTAATCTAGTATGTACAGAAGTCAGGGCATATATAGTCAATTAACTTTTATAAATTAAATCTGAAAATGAATACACAAAAAATAATATTTAATACTATCCCTTAAAGGCCGGCACCGCACCCGCGGCCCTGCAAGGGCTAGGAGTGTCCACGGGCGGATGACGGCTTATCTTAGGCGAACCTTCTGTTCGTTTGCCACCGTTTTTATTTAAAAAAAAAGTGTGAGTCTTATAAAATGTCCAATGACAATGTATACTTGACGTTATCCAACGGAATTTTCAGAATTCTCATTCGTAGTCAATATAAACGTCTCCAGTTTGTAAGTTAAATCGAGCGGTACCGATGAGTCGTTTCGTCACGTGCCTTATAAACTTTATCAACTTTATCTTGTCAATGTTTGCTGAATATTTTATTTCGGCAAGCGTATAAGTCTCGCAGGATAAACAAGCGATAAGTCTTTATGTCGCATAAGCGTGTGGTTCATTTGTCGTTCTGGTTTTTCATTTATATTTCTTCTAACAACAGTGACAACTGAGTGTTGCTATGTTTATAAATGAAACTGATTGAAATTTCATTTATATAAGTTTAGTCAATTCAATCTTATCCGTGGGGGCGCCATGCTGAAGCATATGCTAACGCATAAATTGGGCCGTCTCGTCCGGAGTGATACCACGGGATCACAGAATGCTGAGCGTTTAACGGTACTTGTATTGTGTTTCGCAGAGTGAGAGTGTATATCGGAAGCCCTTAAAAGTACCGCTTAAGCGGCGTAAAAAGTCGACAACACAACCAATGCGTGGACTATGGCGCGGTTGTCTATGGGCGGCGGTGTTGTGTTATCATATAGGAGACTCAAATGCTCTGTTGTCCGCTATACTATAAAAATAAAAAAATAAGTTAACCAATCGATTTTTTAAATTCAGTAATATAATTTCAAATTAAAACTTTACCTCTACTTTGGTAATTTTACCAATTAAATTATAACTTATATTCACAAAAGATATGCAAGAGAAATGTTCAATTTAATTCATTTAAGTTTGCATAGACGTAATATACAAGGTGAGATTACACCAACAGATGCGAAGTCATTAAGAGTAGACAAAACATCCATCATAAGTTTAATATTAGTGAAGGAATTACTAAGTTTACCACTTACTAATAGCCAGTCCTGTTGAGTTATCACAAAGGGCCTGAAGGTAATTTAATCGGGATAAGTTTCAGTTTTCTACAGGATACAACTCTGACAGTTTTATGTTTAACAAAGCATTTTAAGCTTAGTCGTTTATATTACCAATGATTAGAGTTGTACTCGTATTAGAGTTGTAGAGGACAACCGCGCCACAGTCCGCGCATGCATTGTGTTTCCGGCTTTTTTACGGCACTTAAGCGGCTTTTTTAAGAGCCTCTAATAACTTCATTTATTAAAAGAAACACAATAGACGCACCGTTTCAAGTGCAACTACCATTTCACGCTTCTTGAGATATATCATTTATTCTATAGCTATCATTTGGAAGAAGTACAATACACATCTGAATTTTATACAATAAATTTACAATATAAGTACTAAATGTATACAGATTTAAAAAATAGCCAAGGGGCTTAATAAAATTAATATCAGAGCGTTGTTTAGTTTATTGCAAATGCTATATAGGCTGTCAAACATTGAAACAAATGTAATTATATTTACTAATAATAGGAACATTCTTACTGATATTACAAAAATGTTAATCTATTTTGTATGAGATATCCTCATAATTTACATCTTTATTTGTTTAAAGAAAATTGCAGTAGTAGAAATAAATCACCCCATGGACACATCCAGCACCCACTAAGTTGCGGGTGCCTTACCGACCTTTTAATAATAGGTAATTGGTTTAGAAAGCCGCTGACATCTAATTTCACATAGCGATCAAAACGCCTTTAAAAAGCTCAGCCCTGGCACGAAAAGCATCAACTAGCAAGTGAAGATCATCTTTCACAGCTCATTAAAACGGATTAGACTTGTCACAGCTACGCCGGATCTAACTGGTTATAACCAGTTATTACCGGTTATGCATGAATATCGCCCGAGCGCGAGTTCCCTAGAAGACCGGTTAGTTAGAGAGATGAGCGCTCGTTTCATTCTATGCGATATCACTTCAAATACCTTGTGAAAACTCATCTTAGTTCAAATTATTCGTTTTTATATAGCGGAAAATTGACCTGGCAGATATTTATGATAAGAGATCTATAGTAAGTGAACACCATAGCCCATGTGCACACACACAATCCGCGTTTTAATTGTTCTGCCATTTTAGGCCGCTAAGTTTAAAATCTATGGCTTTCGATGTCCTCATTCATTTAACGAAACAAAATTGGTACAAGTATTGTTTCATGCTGGTACTCTATGAGCCCGTGGTTTGACTTCGGACGAGTGGGGTAAAAGCTATTTTCAGATAATAATAGCTTAATTCAAAATAAACCTATTATTGCAAAATATAAAAATTTTAAATAAACAAAATGTAGTATAAAACATATTCAAATAGTTTTTCCTTCTACTATATAATATATGACAACCATAATCCTCTATTTGTGACTACTGTGTAATGTATGAGCTAAAATAAAAGCAGCGAACAATGAAAATGTCTATTTTAATCCGAGTAAAATTTAAAATCCAGTGTGGGACGGTTTTAAAATTAACAATTTACATATCTCCATACTAAATTCAAAGTTTGGTAATTGGTTCGTATTCAAACTGAATCATAGATAAACCATATTTACACTCAAATTGGCATCAAATACGTACAAATTTCGACAAAAGTGTTATAACATCGACCCATCAGATTAACTCGACGTTATTCCCCACTCGACTGAAACAATTTTTAATAGCCGTGCAGCTATTTTGAAATAAATTAATTGACCTCGCTTTATATTAAATTACACTGACAGTAATTTTGAGTAGCAAATCGCGTTTTATGCAAATAAGACACCTATTCTGCCGGCGATTTATTCGCGTTCGTAGACATCGCTTTTAACTCTCACAAAAAGTGCTCACTGCGCGGTCAGTATTTGTTTCGTATGTAGCCCCGTAACAGATGCTAGCAGCTCCAAATATTGTGGCCATTTGTGCAATTTGGGTAAAATGTGACGTCTATTATGCTTTAATTAACACAAGCGCTTCCGTAAAACTTTATATATTTTCATATGGTCGTATAATTTTCACACAGCACAGTAACACAGTAAGACTTTATACGCGTATAAGTTACATGCTGAAAATTATTTACAGCTTTCGAAAATTTATTTTGAGTATTATAGAATATATATAAAATTATTAATAAATTAATTATATAGTAGGTCGCCTCCGACAGGTATTCATGGAGGTCCAAAGTCTTTGTCCAGCAGCGGACGTCTTACAGCTGAAGTGATGATTGGAATATTTCTCTTTACTAACAATTTCCATAATTTAAAATGCATTTTATGTGATAATTATTTTGGTAATAAAACTCGTAGTCAACAAGTAGCACAACTGCTACAAAAAGTCTACACATCGCTACGAGGCGAAACATTAACAAAATCGTTGCTAGTTAATGTAAATTCCAAGAAAGTATTAATTTTAAACAAGTGAACATTTTGAAACATAAGTTATTCTTAAAACATGCAGAGAACGCATCAAAAGTTCGCTGCAAAGATGTGAATGGTCATTGAGTAACTCATTTGCGTAACAACAAACACTCGGCTTGGAAATAGCGTATTCAGAGTAAGAACTATTGAAACTAGACTGGTATTCTCCATCTTATTCCCTCGCTATGTATGAGCTCTTCAGCGGTTCAACACTGGAAATCTAAGTCTGGGGAACGCAATAGGAACTTAGCAATGAATATTTAAAATATAATAATTATTAATACTTTGCATGTGGCGATTATATTACTAAATAATTTTGTGTTTATGAATGCATTCTTTTAATTTTTCACAGCATATATATTTTTTATCGTACACGAACAACGGGAAGGTAGGCACATGGACAGCCACCCCGTAATCCCCGCTTTCATTGTTGCCAGCTATTTACGCCACTTCAGCCGTATAATATCGACGTGATATCCTCACTCACTTAACGAAAAAGGACAAATATTCTTTCCCGCTGATATTCTGCGAGTCCTTGGTTTTAGTTCAGACGAATCTACCCAGTCACTGCATAATAGTTCTCCCACGGGTATGCTAATGTTAAGACAGTCGTCCGCTACTGTTAAGCTGAATAAGTTTTTTTATTTTTGGACCGGAGTCGAATCTGATACCTCTCGCTTCATGACAGGCTTATCAGACCATTTAGCTGCGGCTAGTTATATAATTCACATATATTCATTTGAGAGCCTCGTAGCTAAATGGTTTTATAACCCTACCATGAAACCAGCGGTATCGGGTTCGCATCCCGGTTTGGACAAATTATAATTTAATTTATAATTTATTCGGTCTCTAGAAGGGCTTGACAGTGCCTGGGCGAGTGTCTTAATACTGTCGCACCCGAAGGAGAGCCATGCTGAAGCAAATTCTGACGCACTTATTGGGGCGGCTCGTACGAAGTGATACCACGGGCTCACAAAATACTCAGCATAAAACGGTACATGTACTGTATTTCGCATAGTGAGTGAGAATATCGCCTATGCTTAAGCGGCGACAATCAAAGCGCAGAATATGTATGGCGCGATTGTCCAGGGCGGCGGTGTTCTCTTACCATATCAGAGATCCACCTACTCTATTGTCCGCTATATAAAAAAAACATTCTAATATGTAATTTATTCATTCGGATTGGTTAAAAACCAGTTATTTACGAGAATTTTTGAAACGCTCGACAGTATGTTATGATCGTATGATTTAATCGGCATGAAGTGCACGTTACTAATATTGGTAGCTTAAATATATACATTACACATTTATAAGAGTAAACATCACATTTCAAAGTAAATAATCATTACAGACTGTATTAAAAGGAAAGTCAAGTAACTATAATCGCGCTTTGACCTCAAATGTTGATAAGCTCTTTACTGTCAACATTAGAGGTCTGTATAACGTGTATTTACCGTAGAGACTTAAATTCGCTGGCCGGAACTCGCTGAAATTTAATTTGTATTAGCAGCAAAATGGATTAACTTCAATTTCAGTCCTATATAAATACTTTGATCCCGTGAACGTTTCTCGCGTGACTCTTTATTAAACCAACACAACGGGAAGGTTGCAGTCCCTTTATTTTAAGCCAGTCTTTGCTTGCTACCTGTTTGATTATGCACGGAGCGGAATATTAAAGAACTACAAATAATTAATTGCTTTATATTGCTAATAAGAATTAAGTGAAGAGGTATCTCATTGTTTATTATGTTTAAGTATATAGATTATGGAAATTCTAAACATTTAAATGCTAAAAAACATGTTATATTATATAACGTCACCTACGAATTTCTTCATTTTCTTGGAAACATTTTTACAAAAATTTAAAACTGGAGCAAACCATTTTTAAATCTATGGTACCTAATGGATTCAAACTAGTTTATCAAAATAGAACCATAATTTCTAAATTTAGGTTTTCACAAAGATATTGTACAATATTTATTATATTTTCTTTTTAATCATTCCCGTAAATGTTACATATCAGTCAAACGATGACGTCAGCGTATAACCCTTTTCTTTTGAGCTTTAAATATTAAAATTGATTCGTGTTAACAAAAGGTACGAAGGTGTGCTAACAACTCCAATTGCCAACAAACATGTTCTATTTAGGAACGTAAACACAACAGTCGACTAAAAGCTCACAAATCAGAATACGGAAATCCGATGTATTCTGTAAGTGTTCTTAGGCTAATACGATTGCTCTCGGTCGCCCGACTCGGAATGGTCGTTGCAAATTCGAAGCAGGCCAGAATTGCGAGTCCAGCCACCCGGAAAATTGTATCGTACAGGTTCACTGCTAATCTATGCATATTATGCTGTTCCCTGAATGTCAAATGATAAATACTGAGCTAAAAAATATCAGCGCCTCTCTCAACGCTGAATTTACTCGAACAACATAATTTTAAAGCAATTTAAATGCTATAAAATGGTCTCGAAATTCAATGAAGTTAAACAGGAGCTTAAATAAGTTCGATTTACTAAAATTAAACGATGATAAAAAATGAATTGATAGGATATCCGTAGCTGCAAATTCATTAAATTATTTTTCAATCAAGTGGAAATCATTTCATTAAGAATACATGCGGAATGAAATTGCTCCCTCAATAGCTTGATTGTTTGAATTTTTGCTGGACGTAAAATATGATAAGATTAAATCAGTATGTTAAAATAATTTTATTTTCTGTTTGAACAACTAACCCATCTTGTGTTTTCCCCCTGTAATGTAATGTAACGTAACTTCTTATTGTTTAATGTTTTAAATTCTTAGGTTGTAATTATTATTATATATTTCTTAATTTGTTAATAGCGTCGTGGGTTACATTATTATTTATTTTTATTTATAACGTTTTTGGGTTTTTTTTCAGGCCTTTCAGGTAACCTTCGCTTTATGAATAACCTAAGCTCTTTATCGTATTCCGGCTTGTTTTGAGTTAAGTTGGATTCTACAGCACCTATACTAACAATATATCTAAATTACTATAATAACAAAAAATTATATCACTTTTTGTAGTACAAGGGGCGTCTTTATACGCATAAATGGTTTAATACCGGGGTCTCCGATATCCTCACTCACTCAGTGAAACACTGCACAAGTATTGTTTCATTCTGGTATTCTGTGAGCTCGTGGTTCGATCGAAGCGTGCGTCAACATGGCTTTCCTATGGGTACAACGTTGTTAAGACACTCGTCAGGCCACTGTGAAGCCACTCTAAAGACCGAATAAATTATAAATTAAATTATAATTGTTCGGACGGGTGATCAAACCCGATACCTCGCGCTTTGTGGTATGTTTATAATACCATATTAATACGGTGTTCTCAAAAATCATAGAACAAAATTCTCAAGTAATCATATTACAGTATGTAACTGTTAGACAAAGGTCTAGTGTTTCGTGAAATAAATTCAGCTCAGTACAGCTACATTGAATTACAGATAATTGTTGTTTATGGTAAGTGCAAACCTCGACTCAATGCAACCATTAACTACTTACACGCTGTTTAGGAAGTCTTTGTATATTATGAATTATTGATGAGATGTGAAAGTTAAAATAATTTCGTATGATTTGAATGTTTATGTTTTTTATTCTTTAGCGGACAATGGAGCAGGTGGGTCTCGTATATGCTAGAACACCGCCGCCCATAGACAACCGCGCCACAGTCCACGCAGTGTTGCCTTTTTTACGCCATTTGAGCGCATTTTCATGGCCCACCGATATCCTCACTCACTCTGCGCAACATAATACCAGTACCGTTTCACACTGAGTATTCTGTGAGCTCGTGGTATCATTTCGGAAGAGCCAGCCCATTTAGTGCGTCCGCATATCCTTCAGCATGGCTCTCCCATTCGATTAATTTGTACCAATTTTAAAACGATTTAAATTTACCTAAAAAGTGATAACCGTTAGACGATTGGCGCATTTTTATAATTAACAATATTATAATTATATCGTTAATTTTTTTCTACTATTAAAACAACGTTATGAATATTAAAGCCCGTATTGAGATCCAAAGTATTTTTCGAAAATACCGTTCAAAACACTCATGCAAAGAAAATTCAATATGCATCAATTTTTTTACGGATTAGAGTAAAAGAAGATACGAAAAAAATATAGTAATCTTTATAGGTTTTAATCTTTATCAGGTTAAGAAAGTCAAATAAAAAATACATAAAACAGGTACCAAATTTATTACATAAAATTAAGTCAGTCATATTAAGACTAAAATAGTTTCCATATTAAATGCTATTAATGGCAAATTGTTAATTTATCACAACGCATAAATATAGCTACACTGGCCGGTAACTACAACTTAAACACCAACAAAAAACCTTTTACTAAGAAATTAAATCAAAACGAAAAAAACTAAAACTGGTCTCTATACAGACGATAAGTATCAAAAACATGACATACGAAAAAACAATTAATTGACATTCCAATTCCTTTAAAATCGTATCATTCGACCTATTTCTTACCACCGATTGTATATTTGTCAAAAAAAAACCCACTCAGGATCCAGGTACATGCATATTGGATATTAATTTATATTAGCATCAAATGTATGCATTCGAATGTAAAAAAATTAGGAATTCAACTTTTACAAAGATAATTTGTAAAAGTATATATATAAATGTACATTGTGCGTTCAAAACCTTTAGTTGCTACGTGCCATTTACCATTACACTACATAGGCTTCTGACTAGGAACAAAATTTACCAATATTCATACAAAACAGTATTAAAATTATAGAAAATTGTATTGCAATATGTGCATAAGTGAAATACGAGCCAGTCTTGATCGCTGTGAATTTCATAATTTAAAAAATAATAATATTATTATTAGTAAGTTGAAGTGGCGATGGGCTGGCCACATCGCTCGACGAACCGACAACCGATGGGGAAGAAAGGTTCTC
>DWCF01005559.1:0-13981 GCA_018230265.1 Delias oraia
TGCAGGCAGCTGATTTCACAAAGTAACGACAAACATTATTTTAGTGTTTGGCTAATAAAATCCTGTTTCAATACATACATATTTATAATTTCCATAAATATGTATAATTATATATTTTTAGTATTTTCAAGAAAATAATAGCTCAATTGCGTTTCTCTGTATAATCAAAAAAACCACATTCAAAGGCTTTACTTCTAGTCTAATAAATTAACAATTATGAGTAAACTATAAATTAATAATTCCTAAAATAATTCTTTTCTAATAAAACAATATAATGACATCTTGCCAAGTGTTGACATTTAGGCTTTGTTTATGCTAGATAAAGAAAACAGTCTTATTTAATAATGAGTCCAAGGTTTTCTTTACATATATTATATATATATATATATATATATATATAATGATGATATATGTAAATTGACCTATGCCAATAAGCTTTCTGCTACTCAAAGATATATTGCTTGCAATAATGGTCGTTTAAGACATATTTCAAGTTAAGATTTTATCAAAAAGTAACAATCTTTAAAGGATTGGGTTCCCGACGAGTTAAGTGGCTGTCTAGCGGTATGTAAAATGGAGCCTATCATTAATCTTACCACTTTACAGACAGACTATTAAACTAACTCTAACAGGAAAAATTCTTCATGACACAGCTTGAGCGGCAAATTTTACTAATATGCTTAAGATTTAACTAGGAATATTTTTAGTTAGGTACTTAAGTATGTTAAACTTTATTTAATTAGTTCTTTTAATGTCACAAGAGTGAATTGTAATAAACGTTAAAGTAAAAGTAAAATAAAAGGATCAAACATTGTTTAGAGAAAAACAATTTTATATTATAATCACTAAAGTTATTTTTAAATAAATCTCAATATATATATATATATATATAATTATATATATAGTACTTTACTATTATAGTTTTTTTATGGAAACGGTGGTGGTCAGACCCATCATTTTAAGAGGTGTGTTGCAGGAAAATAGTAGTAATAGTAGTAGTAGAACCTGTTTAAATACAGCTTGGTATATTACAAATTTTATTCAATGCAGTATAAATGTTATAAAGTTATTCTAACTGTAAAGTTAAAAACCGAAATTATTCGAACGGAGAAATAGTCACTTCTAAATATAAAATTGATTTTAGAGATAAGAAGTCAAAATCTTCTACCGGATTTAAGGGCTTTGCCATATTTTAAATTGGAAAAGCCTTGTTAAAAAAAGATCAATTTCTTTAAGACGTCTAAGGAAACAACTGGATTGCTAATAAAAAAACGAAGGAAGCAATTATAGGCTGAACTATTGTTTTCAGACCATTAATTTTTTCCGGGTAATTTCCTTCTACGTAATTACAGCCAACGATAAAATTTCTACGGCAGTGATTTTGTCAATGTTTTAAGAAACCACTAACATATCTTTAAAACACATGTTTACAGGTAGATGTCGATGGGATTTAATTTTTAGTGAACCAGAACCCGAACAATAAAATACGTATTTAACACATATCAAAACGATTTCTTAAATTATTAGATATTAATTCAAAATCATAAATATACTCTATACTTTTATCTATACTCATATTTTTCTTATTCTATAGTGGACAATGGAGTAGGTGGGTCCCCTATATGGTAAGAGAACACCACCGCCCATGAACAACCGCGCCATAGTACGCGCATTGTTTGTGTTGCCGGGTTTTTACGCGACACTTTTTAGAGCCGCCGATATTCTCACTAATTCTGCGAAACACAGTACAAGTACCATTTCACGCTGAATGTTTATAATAATGTAAAAGGATTTATAGCGCTAAAGAGCTTCACTTTTATAAATGCTTTGATAACTGTCTTGATTGAAATGGATTGTACCTACAGTGTATCACAATCCACTGATATATTTTCTATGAGTCATATCTAATTATTGTAGAATAAACAATATTAACTTCGTTTGTTTTTAATAGTTACAAACTTACCAACCATTTTAAACAGTTCAATTTTCATAAAACAGCATCCTTACCTAAAACAAAAACGGATAACGTATTAGATAATTTAAAAAGGCGTTATAATAAGGTTATATAATCTTGGTTCACACTTAAACATACGTACGCTGCCAAAACCTATGGTGAAACTCCAGCCTGCAATTTAATAGTACAAAGTTTTTACGTCAGCCATTTTACAAATATTTTGGAATAATACAAGGCTTAGGTGTTTGATGAGCGTCTGAATATTTTATCTTCCACTTTCAAACTCAAACTGCAATATACAGTTGAGTGACAGACTTTAAGTTATACAACTAAATTGAGGTGTGTCAGAATTTCATGAATAATGTTTCCCAAGCTTAATCAGGAAACATTACACCAATTAACGGCCTTTATTTGTCTAAATAGAACTTTAGTGCCCTAATTGAACTGATAATTGATGCAGAGTAATTAAAGGGAAGATTAAATTGGACAGTAGTTACAGTAATGATGCATTGGTTAGTTTAGTGATTTGACGAGTCAGCTTCGAAAGCTTAGCTAGTGAGAATTTATGTAGGTGCTCGTGTGAAGGCCACTGGATTCAATATTAAACAATATCTTTTAATAACAAAGTTCTTTAACATTGATATTCATTACACATTCGGTAACATTTAACACGACACAAAAGAAAAAAGGTTGAAAATGTTTATGTATATGTATGGAAGTGTTTTTTTATTATTCTATAGTGGACAATGTAGCAGGTGGGTCTCTTATATGGTAAGAGAATACAGCCATCAATGAACAATCGCGCAACAGTTCGCGCATGATTGTGATGCCGGATTTTTACGCGTCGATATCCTCACTCACTCTGCGAAACACATTATAAGTACCGTTTCACGCTGGATATTTTTGAAGCACGTGGTATCACTTTGGCAAGCCGGCCCTATTATTTCGTCAAAAAACTTTTGAGCATGGCTATCTCACAGGTGCGACAGTGTTAATACATGCGTCCGGCCACAAATTGAATTATATTTAGTCCGGAACAGGATTCAAACGCGATACCTGTAGCTTCGTCGTTCACTTTTAAACCTAATAAGCTACGAGGCTCTCAAATATTAAAGTACTACTTGTTTTGTCCATAATAAACATAAAAACAATTTTTTCTCATGGAATTTACATCACAGACAAATTATTTTGTATTGTAAAACAGAAGAAACTATACAGCCGACCTCAAAGCGTTGTTATATATTATAATCCAACGTTCTGTATATGCTTTAATAATATTCCGGATGCAAGATATTTTGCCATTAAAGATCAGGCATTAATCCCTACTCCAATACAAATTTGTAGCAGAAAATTTAAGCTGAATATCTGCAGCGTCCGGCACAAAGTTCACTCAATTTCCCGTCGAACCACTAACACCACGTGTCGATCTATTAACTCTGGCTTGGCAACGGAGACTGATTATACACTAGAAATTATTAAATGAAACTCTTGCAATTAACCCACAGGAGAGCCATGCTGAAGCATATGCTGACACAGTAATTGAGCCGGCTCGTACTTAGTGATACCAGGGGCTCTCAGATACTCAGCGTGAGAAGTTACTTGTACTGTGTTTAGCAGAGTGCCGTTAAAAAGGAAATGAGGAAGCCGTTAAAAATGGCGCTTAAGCGAAAGCGGCGTAAAACGCCGGCAACACAACAACGTGCGGACTGTGGCGCGGTTGTTGATGGGCGGCGGTGTTTTCTTACCATATAGGAGACTTACCTGCTTCATTGCCCGCTTTAGAATGAAAAAAAACTTTATTTCACCATTAATATAAGGCGAAGATCACCTATTTGAGAGTATAATATAAAAAACAAAATATTAAATTTGTGAACTGTATTTAATTTAATTTTGTATTTGTTATTATATTATAATGAAATATATTTAATTTTACTAGCATTCCCATAGTATATTATATCTTCCATATAAACAAATCTTAGCACAAAGGCTAAAAAGTTTAGATATTCATAATATCTTCACGGAAACGGAAAGAAATACCACTTTCATACATAACAATGACATTCGTTGAACGTAATTCAAATGTTACGATCCTTGGACGATAAACTGTCATGTGGTTACAGTCTGTGAAGACAAAACATCATATATTTAGGTTATAGACAATTCAACCTTTTTTATTATTTTCTAGCCTTGAAGCTTGGCACTCAATGTGTGCACGATGAGCAGCTCTTTCAAATTTGGAACGGACTCTTTTTTATGTCTGTTTTATTGGTTTGTTTGCATGAATATAGATAAGTGACTAGCAATGTTTTCAATTCATATTTTCAATGTTTTGTGTTTAATCCAGAGCCAAAACAATAACGTATTATGCAATGCCGAGTTATGAAGTTGGCTTTATTAATACACAAAGTTGCAAATCACAGACTCTATGAAATAACAGACGCTTTACCAGTACTTACATACTAATAATAGTAAGTAATATATGTGTATTTCAAAGAATGCAGTTTGATCGACAAAGCCAATAGACCTAATCTATAGTATAGAACACGTAATGTCGTAAGAAGGGGAACCCTGTCCTTTCAACGAGAAGAATTTATCTCGTATCAAAACATTAAAGTAATAATGTCAAGCAACACTAAAGCATCCCTCACACATACCCCGTGGATAGGATCATAAACAACCACTAAAAGAGATCACGGCTTTTATCGACACATTGTAAAGTATCTTTTACGCGTTTTCACTCGGCAACAATCTTCCTGTTACGATAAATTTGATTAAAATCCCGAGATTGGTTAAAAAAGCGACATCAATGTATTCAATAAAAGTTATGCACATATTATAAATACATATTTCAGAGAGCCTCGTAGCTTAATGGCTTTAAAAGTGTACCATGAATCGAGAGGTATCGGGTTCGGACCCAGGTGCGGAAAATTATAAATTATAATTTAATTTAGTGGAAGGGCTTTACAGTAGACGGACGAGGGTCTTACTACTGTCATGCCTGTGGGAGAGCCATGTTGAAGCATATGCTGACGCACTTATTGGGCCGGGTCGTAGGAAGTGATACCACGGGCTCACAGAACACTCACCGTGAAACGGTACTTGTACTGTTTTTCGCAGAGTGAGTGAGAATATCGGAGGCCCTTAAAAGTGCCGCTGTAAAAAGCCAGCAGCACAAGCAATGCGCGGACTATGGCGCGGTTGTTCACGGGTGGCTGTGTTCACCTCCCATATAGAAGACCTACCTGCTCCGTTGTCCATTATAGAATAAAAAATATATCAAAATAAAATACTCCAAAATATTCTCTATAAATAGTTATTGTTTATTATAATATACCGTGTTCAAAATACTTTCCATATAATTCCAATTGGAAATCATACAACTCAAAACTAGATTAGAAATAAAAACTTCATAACTGATTCGAGTCGATTCCATCCTTCCTCTAGAGACCTAACCATTTCTTTTATAAATATCTTGTGTACTTTATGTGAAAGGAAATTGAAGCAGATTTCTTTCTTGTTTCATACTATTGGGTATGGGTTCTATGTTTATTTCATGTATGGTTATTTCATTATCGCTCTGTTGCAAATAAATTTATTCGTTATACGCGTAATTTTAAAATGGAGGCCACTAATTATTCTTATTACCTGTTCTGACAGGCACTCGACACTTGTTCTACAGCATTACATACCTATAATGGTCGATACATCTTAAATATCAACATATGTATTATATAAATTTCAGATAAGTAAAGATGAGCTACGAGTAGGTACACAATTTGTCATTGAGCTAGAAGTAAAATTTACAGCGAGGTGCGAAAGGCCTTATGTAGGCTTTGGGATTTTCTCCAGGGACCCGGAGATTTAGGGTTGATACAGTGCTTCGTATTAAATGTAATACGTTATAACAAAGGAATTTCATATGTGGCAATATTCGATGAGCTGTTAAAATTAATAAGAGTCAGCATTTGTTTCGACGTAAATTGATTGATTCAACTTGATTCGTTAACTATACATTTTCATTTATTGTATATATTCATTAATATTATTTATTACTAGTAATGAATCATAATTAAAATATTTCAAAAATTAATTTTTGAAAAATTAAATGAATAATATAAATATATACAGTAAAAGTTTATATTATTCTAAGTTGTATATGAAAACCCTGATAACTTCACATTCTTAGTTTGGTATGACTTAAGAAAAATATTGTGAGTTGGCCCTTAATAATTAACATGTTCAGGATATTTCAGTTGTATGAGATATTTTTTAAATGAGTTTGTTTATTACCCTTTTTCAAGTATAATAAAATAGTTTAGTATCTTTTTGTACTTATTTCAATCATCCAATTACTTATCGGTACTAAATAGTAAATCTAAATACTACAGTTTACATTGTACTCATCATCATCATTTTAAGCGTACGACATCCACTGCTTGACATAGTCCTTCCCTTCACACCTCCATGGATACGTGTGGGAGACGACCTGCAGCCAGCGTCTTCCAGTGGCTTTTATATAATATAATATTTTGTACTAATAATATATCCGGTTAGCAATAACCCTTTATAAGATATGTTAGCTAAGTTAACAACTAAGCTGCCTAACATACGGAAGCTTTGTGTTCTCTTTGGTTTGGATTATCTTCGCTAACAATCAAAGGATACGATTTAATATTGTATATCAAAATTATTATGAATAATATAATGAATAAACTAAATAGGGTCAATTAGTTACATATAGATATTTTAAAAAATTGTGAAATAATTTAAAAGTAATTATAAGTTGAAGTTTTAAAATAACTCATTCAAATTCATTTTAATTTGAATCCACATCCATCAGGATTTCAACGTAGCATCACGAACTAATTGCGACATCCGCTATAGCAATTTTTATTTCTATTTCATTTAATTATGAGTGGATAAGTTGCAGAAGTGCTACGGGTAAAAATTAATGAAAAATATATTCCAAATATATTTTATTAAAATATTTCATTTAATATTTATATAAAATATTAATGAGCGTGATCGAATTCTTCTGATTCTTTGATTGAAAATAATTTTTATCACTTTTTAATAGTATATTTTTATGAAAAATCATTCTGTAAGAGAAATTTTGGAGGCAAACCCCATAACAAGCGCATCTTTGTGCTCAAAATCAATACTTTTTTTTATGAAAACGGTGTCAAACGAGCAGGAGGCTTATCTAAGACGGTAATCCACCCATTGACACCCATAATCCTTGAAGAGCCACGGGTATGTTGCCGTCCTTTAAGGGATAGGTTCTCTTTTTTAAGGTTCCCAAATTGTATTGGTTTGGAAATGTACTGTGGTGGTGTTGAACAGTTCAAAAAGCATTGAAAAACGCTCAGTTGTGGAACAACAAAGGTGATGGGTGTTGGTGGGTGGTCTAGATGATTCGGATGAAACTTTCTATTCGGTCATATAAATTCAGTGTCAGGAATTAATCCAATCAGCTCCTCAGAATATTCCCCGTGATTAATTCTATAGAAGATACTGAGAGAACCAACATCTTTTAGTAAAAATAATTGTTCATGACATCAAATAGATAAAAAACAAAGAGCAAATGTTTACTTAACAAATTATTAGTAATTTACTAAAGTGATCCGAACAGTGACTCGTCCACAAGCATTACAAATAGGCCAGCCATCTGCTACCTCAAACATATTCAGAGTTCAACTGGGGTACAACGGTTCTGATGAAATAAACGGATATGTTAGTTTTAAGTGATCCTTTTAATAAACTGATCGGTAAAATATGAAATTAAAAACAGGATTCCTACGTTTCATTGTTATATGTAAAATAAAAATAACTTGAGTGCTATTTAAAAATATATTTTATACCTATGAATGTGAATATTATGAAATAGCTTTTATTATTTAAATTGAAATGTATTTTTTGGTTGCTTAAGATGTTAACAACATATAATCACGTTAAATAAAACACTCATTTGTCGGGACTTCCGAACGATCCCGTATAAGTTTCTCAATGTTCTCGAACAAATATACTACATTCATTATTTCTCTTTCTGTAAAAGTAATTCCAAGTTGGATGTACGAAGTTGTCGGCTCATTCTCCGAATAAGGACCCAGAAGACTACATGAGTCCGTTTCAATTTTTCAAGCAGCGTTATCTACATCTTTATTTCATTGATAATCTTGAAACATTTCAATTCAACATTTGAACAGGCATATTTCAATCATATGAAAATATTTAATAGGTATTAATAATACACATTTTTTTTATTATATAGCGGCATTTTTAATAGCCTCCGATATTCTCACACACTATGCGAAACACATTACAAGTACCGTTTCACGCTAAGTATTCAGTGAGCCCGTACTATCATTTCGGACGAGCAGGCCCAATTAGTGCGTCAGCATATGCTTCAGCATGGCCCTCCCATGGTTGTAAACAGGTGTTTCAGTGCACTATATATAGGAATAGGTAATGTATGTTAGTAATTTCTACATTGGTTATTTTCTACTTTTAAAATATTGTCTGTTTTGTTGTTTGAAATAGCTACAAAATGTCAGCCATGTTTATTTTGTTTATAAATATATTATCCCTTCAGTTTCAGGATTAAATTATCTGTTGGTAAAATTTCAAGTAAAAACGTATGGCTTTGCGGATTTTTCCGAGGTATTAAATTATGCGGACCGAGAATATCACAGAGATCCAACCTCAAAGGAAATAGAGTCGTACATAAATGAATATATGTACTTATATATTCTTGGTATTTACAATTCTTTATGCCAAGCATTACCTAGTATTGATACGTTTTACAGCAGCTCCTTCTTGCATTTAGTACTCGCTGTCTTCCGGAATAATAATTACTTACACTTTTTACTGCCTATTGACTTAGTTTTAACATATACATTTGCAGATTGGAATATATCACCTAACAGCCTAATCTAAATAGCCTCGTACCTTAATGGTTTTAAAAGTGTACCATGAAGCGAGAGTTCGATTCGGGTTCGAATCTCGGACCGGACATTTATAAATTATAATGTAATTTATAATTTATTCGGTCTCTGGCAGGGCATGGCAGTGGCCGGGCGAGTATCTTAATAGTTTCGTACCCGCGGGAGAGCCATGCTGACGCACTAATTGGACCAGCTCGTCCGAAGTGATACAACGGGCTCACAGAATACTCAGCGTAAAACAGTACTTGTACTGTGTTTCGCATAGTGAATGAGGATACGGAGGCCCTTAAAAGTGCCGCTAAAGCGTCGTAAAAAGCCAGCAAGGCACCCAATGCCCGGACTTTGGCTCGGTTGTTCATGGGCTGCGGTATTCTCTTACCATATAGGAGATCCACCTGCTCCGTTGTCCGTTATAGAATTTTTTTTTTAAATAACACATGTGAGACTGTAGTAGAAACGAATTTGCGTTGTGAGTCAATTGTATTAATATTCATATAATTACTTATATATATAATTACCGCTTAGATACAAATTAATATAGGCTATATTTTTAATATTAAAATTATGTTTAAAAACCTTCCAGGTAAGTTTATTGGCTGTTGTTCTACATTGACTGTCCCCCATTAGGCACCTAAGGTAGTAGTATCATTAGTGCATAACATGTTATTTACTTAATACATTTTAGTAAAGAGAATTGATGATCACAAATTACAGTTGTAAATAAAATAGATCAAAAAACAAATTATTTTTAAAGGTCAGTTTATTATTATTATTATATCATCATCATCATCATCATCATCAGCCTATTCAAGTCCACTGCTAGACATAGGCCTCTATACATATATATAATAATATATATTATCATATATAGACAAATTATTAAGAAATAGCTCGAATTTCGCATTAAATAATTATCTTTTTCATTTTGAGCTACCAGGGAAATAAGTAATAAGATTTTAATTAAAGTTAGCAGTTTTATACTAAGAAACTTCTTAAAGAAAATTGCACTTTGTTGCAAGTTGCTCCATAAAAATTGGAACTCTCGAATCTTTCAAAGCACTTGTTAAATAAATACTATAAAAATGAGCTTTTAGAGATTACTCAACCAGGACCGATTTTCTCTTATTATATTTTAAATTGAAAAAAAATTACAACAAATAAATAATAAACGTTTTTTAAGTAGGTAGTAACTGATATGTTTCATATATTATATCAATAATATATGAATTAAATTCAAAACTATTGCAAGTTTACTGAACCTACTTTATTACTACGGTGGTAAAAAGTTTACTACCGTATACCACGTATTGTGTAAAAGAGGATTTTAATAAAAAAAACAAACTCAAACAACACACGTCTTTCATCAATATTCCTTTAAGGAAGACGAGAATCCATCACAAAATCAGTCACGCAAATTCTTTACACTTGAGATGTTTAGTTCAATCAATTGAGCCCTCTAGTTGTTTACAATATTTTCTACCAAGTAATCAGAAAAAAGACTCGGCTTCTTTGGAATAGCTGTGGAGTATTTAATAAAATATATTACATTATATACATACATATGTTATTATTATTACATATATATGTTACTGGTATTGATTTATAATATCAATCAATGTATTGACCACCGCACTTGAGCTTGAAAAGATAATAATATATTGACTTTAAAAACATTTCTTTAAGAATGTCTATTTGCTTAGCACCCGTATATTCTAAATTCGTGGTAATTAAACTTATGCGAAACAGATTATATAACAAAACTGTCAACTTCAATCGGTTAGATTAAATTACAATTAAAATAAATCATTGCTTTCCTAAAATAATTATGATAACAACTTCAAAGGATAAACCTACTTTGATGTAGATCAGTCAATATTTGCAAAACAATGTTATTGTTTAAAGTTTTTGACTTTTTTTGTCGTATAACATAAAATTTATCGTGTTTTCACATAATAGTATACAAGTAATTAAACTAAGAATATTTTTTTATTGAGAAAAATCTCTCCTACCAATATAATCAACTGATAGTTTATCAGATCATAGAAACTTTTCATGTGACAATAATGTTCGGTAGTATTTTCTTGCTACATAAGAAAAATGCAAACCACTTCTCCAAAGTTTAAATTCACATACGTACAATTTCGCTTCGAATTACCAATTGCCCTACTCTGTGTCATCGAACAGTGGCATGAGATGATTTCATTAGGTATATTCGGCGAGCTCGGTCAATAGGTTCACAAACATGCTGTTTATTATTTTATCTATAAGAAAGTTAAAGTAGTCTATTTTTGCATAGTACTTAGAATTTCGTAAAATAAATTTCTAAATTTGTAAACAACTACTGACATACGTATTAGAGTTTATCATTAGTTGTCTTCATAGACAGTGACTACAGTTGACAGTGACAGTTGACTAACAAGCAATAAATCTATTTGACAGTGAGTTCAGGTGACTAACATGAGTTCCCTAGACGTCATCAGACTATAAGTGTATATGGTAATTATTTCGAACTATTTTGTGGGGTGCAAAATTGTTTAGGCATGTTACTGAGTGAACGAAGTTTCGAGTTGGCAGGGACCGCATGACCTCCGCAAAATTCAGACGTGGCAAATACGGGGTCTGCGCGGAAGTTTCAAATCATCAAAACAAACTTAAACACGTGATGTTCTCGTCTTCCTTCTGTACTTCATAAGATAAATATTTGAAATGTAATAAATTATTTCGTTTCAGATAGACATAATAAACATGGATCTTGAAGCATATCGAGTAAAGCACTTGTAATCCCTTGGGGGTGAACCTAAAACAATGTTATATGATCCACACAACCCTAAATATTCAAAGATTACCCCAACAAACAAAGCTATAAAATTGAACAAGAAGTCAATCAATTCACTTCGCCGAGATCATATTTAACAGACTTAAAACGCTTAGATTAAGCACCTTCAACGAACGTGACTCAGAAAAAAAATATGAAATGTTTCCAGCGTCACGCCAATTTCAACCTTATATGACAGCATTAAGGAGAAAACATTGTATTAAAGGAGAGATACTGTTTTTGGAGTAACGATCAATATGGTTGTCATTGGCAATGGCTGTAGATGTATTGAATCACCTCGCCAAAAATCTTTTATATGTAGGGAGAAATGTGTACAATATTTAAGAGGTGAAAGTATATTAGTATTTCTTTAGCGAATATAAATTATATTTTTTTACAGATATGAGATGTAAAATAAGCGTCATTGTATCACAATCTTCCATCTAGAAGCAGCACGGACACAATTGTAATTAAATAACACGGCCTTTGGAAGTGGCAAGTTCTCACGCGCATAAAGAGAATTCAATCAAGCCACCCTTCACACTTTCCAAGGCAATGGATGAACTCAACATTGGCATTTGTTACATCATTGTTTACTATAAAACATTTTTATAGCAATTGCAGTAAATGTCGAAATTGGTCGGGTATATTGGTTTATTGTAATTTTTAACGCGTAGCGTTCATTTTAAAAACTTCAAAGTAGAAGATAAAGATTTTTCAGGTAACATTTTTTAACTTGAATAACTAAAACAAAAATATTATTAGAAAGACTAAAATAGCAATGGTTTGAATAGATATTCACATATTTATTTATTTGAGAATACTAATACTACTAGTGATTCGAACCCGATAGCTCTCGCTTCGTGGCATACTTTTCAAACCACTTAGCTACGAGGCTTTCTTGAATTTTACTAAAAATATTAACTATTTTATAATTAAATGAAATGTTATAAAGAAAATGTTTTTTACTATAAGTGAAGAAGAAGTGATAATTAAAGATACAGATATATGTATACATCTGTAAATCGTTTCTATATCCTGTGACAGATCATTAAAAGGGATCGCTTTATACATCTGAAACTAAAGTGACAGATAGTAAGAAAGTTTCCTCGTAAATTCGGCTCAAGAAAGTGTCAAAGTTGGAAAAGAATAAAGTTGAGAGTACCGTGGGTAGTGGCAGATGCGTGCATATATTCACGACTACGGGCTATAAATTTTTAATGTTCTCCGTTGCGTTTCCAAATAATCTACACTCTTAATCTTAGTCCGAACTTTACATAACTCAGCCTTTGAACAGTATGCTTTGAAATTTCACCCGTGGGAGAGTCATATGCGGACTCACTAAATGGGCCGGTTCGGTAAGTGGCTATACTATAAAATAAATTGAGGGACTAGATAGATTCATAAAAAACTCTTTAAGCTAACTTTAATCACACAAAAGGAAATATCACTAAAAAAATAATAAGATAATTAATCGGTTTTTTAGTTAATTTTCATCTGAGTGAAACAGTTGCGCATTCCTTCAATTTAACTCTATTTTCCTTTGAATAGGACAATAGAAATTATATGCTTTCTAATTCAATTAGTTCTTTCAAAACCACATACTTATTTGAATGTTATAGTAAAATTCTATGTGTATAAGAAACAAAACCAATTTCAAAAAACTACCATTGGAGTTAAATATCCTGATATCCTAGGAGAGCCTCGTGGCTAAGTGGTCTAATAGGTCTACCATGAAGTCAGAGTTATCGGGGTCGTATCCCGGTCCAGAAAATTATACATTATAATTTAATTTGTAGTATATTCGGTCTGTGGAAAGGCTTGACACTAACCGGGCGAGTGTCTTAATACTGTAGCAATCGTGGAAGAGCTATGCTGACGCACAAATTGGGCCGGTTCGTTCAAAGTGCTACCACGGGCTCACAGAATACTCAGCGTGAAACGGTACTTGTACTGTGTTTCGCAGAGTTAGTGAGGATATCGGAGGCACTTAAAAGTACCGCACAAGCGACGTAAAAAAAAGGCAGTAACACAACCAATGCGCCGATTTTGGCGCGGTTGACCATGGGCGCAGTGTTCTCTTACAATATGGGAGACCAACCTGCTCCGTTGTCCGCTAAACTATAAAAAAAAAATACTTTTAAAACATCATTTCTTTTCATGTTTTGAATTTTAACTAAAGTACAATCGAAGTACAGGTAGACTATAAAATGCCTTACTCCATAGATAAACATATCACTATGATATTAGGTAAGAAATACCTTCGCG
>DWCF01005560.1:0-13978 GCA_018230265.1 Delias oraia
AAATATATACGAAAATGAATGGAATGGAATAAATTTTAACAATAATTGCTTAATAATATGCAATAACGTAGAAATACTCCAAGGAGGAAAATAGTTTCTAATATATCTCTATCTTTCGAAATTGAATAAAATCTTGCATCATTATAAATATTTCTAAAGTCAATACATACATGAGTTTTTAAATATAGTTCGGCGGCTTTGATATCGCTTGGAGAGTTCGTTTTTGGCTGTGCCCAATTGGAATCAAGTGAGATGCCGATTTTACCTGAAAACAAAAAGGTTAAAGTAACGAATAATTAATTCTAACGAAATCATAGAATTAATTGAATTTTTTATATCTTATTAAGTAGCGGAAAGTTCAAACTGATTCCCTGATGGTAAGAGTTCACAAGTATCCATGGACAAACACAGCGTTGTGTATTGTATTCAAAATCGGATATGAACCCGTTCTTTTATGCTATAATGGACAACGGAGCAGATGGATCTTCTATATGGTAAGAGAACACCGCCGCCCATAAACAAACGCGCCACGGTCCGCGCCGGTGGCTGTGTTGTCGGCTTTTTACGCCGATTAAGCGGCACTTAATCCAATATCCTCACTCACTCTGCGAAACTCTGTACAAGTACCGTTTCACGCTGAGTATTCTGTGAGCCTGTGTATTACTTCGAACAAGCTGGCGCTATTAGTGCGTCAGCATATGTTTCAGCAAGACTCACAGTTAATGCACAATTAAAAATTCACATTCCACAAACCATAGCATCACGGTAGCAAGACCACCAGCTAACTCAAATAATAAGCTCTTGATAAATTAACAAATCCTTTACAATCATAACAGTTGCAAGTTACATACTAAAATAAGATATAATAAAATGGCGTAAAAGACATACCTCCATATTTCGGATGATACTCGCTCTTATACATATGATAGACATTGGCATGCGCTTTTAGTAGATTATGCGTGCACAGGTACTCAGCAATGCCGTGTCGGTTCAATGCCGGAGCCCTGTAAGTACCGCCGTAACCTTCCAAACACGTCTGCATTGGCTCATTGAATGTTATCCAGTATTTCACTCTATCAGCGAAGTTGTCGAATAATATTTTAGCATAATCCGTGTAATAATCAACTATGTGTAAATTGCTCCAGCCTCCCATGTTCTGTAGCTTTTGCGGCAGATCCCAGTGATAAATTGTTACCATTGGGGTAATGTTGTATTTCTCCAGCTCGCTGATGAGGTTCTGGTAGTATTGAATGCCAGGATTGTTGATGGTATTAGCGAGACCGTTGGGTAATATCCGCGGCCATGATATGGAGAAACGGTATACGTCCACACCAAGTTCGTGTACCATTTCAGCGTCTCGTTTGTACTGGTGGTACGAATCAGCTGCCACGTTCGGTGTTGAGCCGTCCTTGGTGAACTTTGGGTCTGTACGGATTAAATGATCCCAAATACTTTCGCCCTTTCCTGAAAAGAATTTCATTGCAATAAAATACATAGAAGAAATGAACACCATGTTTATTATCTTGCAAATAGACACACCAGACCTTGTCCCGTCAGCTACGTTACCTACCTGGTCCAAATATGAAACTTCAGCTACATTTGAATTAAAAACCACCCGTGGGAGAGGCCTTCTGACACACTAATAGGACCAGAATGCTCAGCATGAAACGGAACTTGTACAATGCTTTGCTAAGTGAGGAAAGGAGATCTTTGGCCCTTGAAATTGTGACAACCAGCGTAACAAGAAGGTAATACAACCGAAGCGCGAACTGTGGCGCGGTTGTCCATGGGCGGTGGTGTGCTCTTACCATATACATACTCTACTGTCGGCGGTACCATAAACAAAGTAAAAATATTAGCCAACACTTTTGTAGTCGTACAAATATGGAATGTTAGCTACTATAGTAAATTTCTCGCAAATTTGTCCAGCTCTTCTTGAGTTATAAATGATGTAACTAAGCCATGCTTTATATGGTTTTCTCAGTGTTACAATCTAATCTAAAAGCTGTTTACGCTTGCATCGTATTCTAGACGAGAGAATTTATTTTATTAAAAAAACTATGTCTAGGCCGCCGCAACTGACCTTTCAACAAAAAGATTGTATTAAGCTAACGAAAATGTTAATATAACTTCGGATATACCAGAATGACTATTACATTTCAAACATAGTATTTTATATTAAACCAATAGGACCTTCAAAAAAACCTTCAAAAAAGAGACCTACTTATCCCTTAAAGGCTGGCAACGCACCCGCGGCCCTGTAGGCTAGGACTCCATAGGTCCATGGGCGGAGGACCGCTTATCCTAGGTGAGCCACCTGCTTTTTTGCCACCGTTATAGCAGTTCTCGTTGATGGTAAGATACTGCCCATACACAATTACGCCATAATTAGTTCTTTAATTATGTTGCCGGCTTTTATCGCCTCTTAAGTAAAGTAAGCTAATCACCATGGGAATCAAGGAAAAACGTTTCTAAAACATATAATGTAAAATATTTGTGGCGCGGTGTTGTAGGTAACTTCGTCCAAAATGTCTCAACCAATTCTCGTGTTGTGTGTATATCAAGGTCGGTCTGAGAATCGGAAAACATCTTCCGTCCGCCTAAACGTTAAGGGTAGTTCAGCTCTATATGTTTAAAATTTATCGATATATTTGTTTGAATTTTTTATGATGGAGAATTGAATAATATTTTCAACCCGACATTTTTCTCTATCGACGATCCTCCCTTATTTTTTAATAGGGATATTAGTCCTTGATAGTCAGCTAGTGGGTCGGAGGCGACCTTTATGAAGTCGTCTGTATACGTTGTGGGTGGATGAATAATATATTGTTTATAAAATCGTTTAATTACCATCTTCATTCCACGCTCCCTCAATTTGTATCGCAGCTGTTGAAACACCAAACAGAAAGTCTTTCGGAAAGGTGTAATTTGATTTGAGACCGCCAGAAAAGTTAATACTTCGTCCACTTCTGTAAAATAGAGAAAAGTTATGAATCGTGACTATTTAAGCTAAGAAATGTATTATTACATTAACTTAATATATTTACTATGTTGTACCATCTTATCAAATAAGGCTTTAGGTGTTTACCAAAGATAAAAGAGTCAAAGTTATGCAATTTCTTCTCTATTATTAGTACCAGTTCATGTACAAAAATAATGATATAGCTTAAAAATTAAGTCCGACTGAGTTTCTTGTCTGTTCTTACTGGGAAAAAATCAAAATTCGCTGTATTCCTATGTGAAACAAAGATTTTATGAAATAGAGAAGTTAACGAACAAGACGCATCCCTAGGATAAGGACCTTTTGGGGATAGGTGCCCTCTTTTTATGAAGTGAGAAAGTCGCATTGATTATCTTTTTTCTTTGCTAATTTACAATCTAATCTTAAATTGTTTTGTATCACTTTAGCAACAATACAGGCAATGCGCAGTGACTAATTAAAGAACCAAGGTGAATACTTGCACTGTGTTTCGCTGAGTGAGTGGAGATATCGGAGGCCCGTTAAATTATATAGCTCAATTGGCGTAAAAAGCTGGCAACACAACCAAAACATGGGCGGCAGTGATCTCTTATTATATTTGAGACGCGCCTGCTCCGTGGCCAGCTATACAATAAGAAAATATTGCATCAGCGAGAGATTAATTAATTAAAATATTATTTTAAATACATCAGCATTTATCTTATTAAAGAGTGAACGTATCTTAAATCTTTTTCGAATACACATTTTTTAAAATAAACAAGTATGAAGTTAAATTTATAATAATGCAGTTTCTTAAGCTAATATAAAATAGCTAATAATAATATTTTTAATGTTTGGTCAGATTTAAATTTAATTTAATATGAAAGCAGCTGACATCCTGGATTACCATATAGACTATATCCCACATAAATGGAGGGTGAAAGGGAGGATCCGTCGGTTTTTTGGGCTTAGTGGGCCCAAGGATTGCTGAGAGTTCGTAATTCTGCCCGGACAGGACAATATGTGTATTGTCAGTGTATTGTAATATGGTGAGAGAACACTGTCGACCATGGACAACCGCGCCACAGTTCGTACATTGGTGGTGTAGCCGCTTCTTAGCGGGACTTTTATAGGCCTCTGCTATCCTCATTCACTCTCGGAAACACAGTACAATAACTGTTTCACGCTGAGTATTCTAAAAGTTCGTGGTATTACATTGGACATGCTGGCCCAATTAGTGCATCAGTATGGCTATCCCACGGGTGTAAAAATTTATATATGTATTGAAAAATTTCTTAAGAGATTTAAATTGTAAAATGTATTTCCAGATTTAGAGTTGTTATTGAAATGATGAATTATATTTGCATCGTCTGCAGTAAAGTTAATACCCTCTATCATGAACGTTATAAAAGTTTTCATTTATACAACTGTGTAAATATGTTTCAACGCTATACAATCATGTATTTATAATAAGATGCAAAATTTTTCACTTTATTTGTTTAAATTTTATGCAAATAGGAAGGCTATATGTAATATCACAGGCTCACAGAATATTCAGTGTGAAACGGTACTTGTACTATTGTACTACGTTTCGCTGTGTGAGTAAAAAGACTGCAAGAAACAAAAGCATGGACGTGTTCATGGACGGCGGTGCTCTTTTCCATATAGGACGCCCACCTGCTTTGTTGTCCGCTATACCATTAAAATGTATATTAGAAAGTATATCTGGTCAATTCACCTTGTGAGTTTGATTTTCCGTTAATGTGAATGACATTTGAAGGATTTCCTCATGGAAATAACTTCCTATATTCTTATTATTGCCCTAGAAATTTGGCCTTATGTCACGGACTTACTAAGTAATACTACCTGTATTGAAAGCTTATTAACAAATATTTTCATGGTTGAGAGTTACTTAACACAGTGTTTCCCAACCGCGCCACATTCCGCGCACGCTTGTGTGGCGGGCTTTTTACGCCACTTAGCGACATTTTTAAAGGCCTCCGATATCCTCTCTCAGCGAATATAGTAGAAGCACCGATTCAAGTCCAACGCTATTTCACGCTGAGTATTATGAGCATATGTGAGCACGTGGTACCACTTCGGACGAACCGGTGCAATTAATGCGTCCACATATGCTTCAATGGCACTCCCAAGGATAATAATACAATCATTTTGTAATCTTATAACACTTTTGAGATAATTCAACAGGATAACTTTTTAATACGTGTTTTAACTAACTATAATTTAACCCTGTTATTGTAGCGTCATTAGAAGCAATGACTTAATTATGTTACTCTTTTGCCAACGTGCATTTGATGAAGCAAAAACGACACAGAATATTCAAGGAAATATCTGTCTCTAGTAAGATTTAGTGACGGATTAAGAGATATAAAGGTTGGGTATTTTAAATTCATTGTAAATGCGAAGAGTTTGTAATGGCTTTTACAATTCAATCCAATACAGATTATTTATAGCAAAAATGTTACATGTCGTTACATTAATTCATATATCTCAGAATGATGTCATTTCTTTGAATGTACAACGTAGAACGGTAATTGTACTGTGTTTCGCTTTGAGTGAGGATATCGGAGGCCCTTAAAAATTCAGATTATATGGCGTTAAAAGCCAGCAACACAATCAATGCACAGACTATGCCGCGATTGTCCATGGGTGGCGGTGTTCTGTCACCATATAGAAGACCCACCTGTTTCGTTGTCCACTAAGTCAAGTGTTTTTATAGTAATAAAAACACTTAGTTGGCACAACAGGAATTTAAAACATTTTCCCAACACTTCCAGCAACAACCACTGGTATAGTTTGTATTTAAATATTGGGGTGGAAGATGCATTCGTTATGACCTTGGGTAGTCTGCCGAAGACCGCGGGGCATAACATACACGGACTGCTCGGGTTTACTAAAGTTGTTGTGTTTTCAAAATATATTATCTTTCTGAGACATAGATAAAACGTAAAGCAAAGATAATGTTCAAAAGCATACAGATACACATAAAGAATATTAATTTAAAAACTTAAAACCAGTCAGAAAGAGGAAAACGTAATGCAAAGTAACGTTAACGAAACGTAACGAATAACATTTTATTTATTATTAAACAAAAGCATAAATAATAAACAAAATACTTTATATTTATTTTATATGTTATTTTAGATTTCCGAGGCTATTATCTATAATAATATATATTATAGATAAAAAGATAAATATGTTCGGAATTTAATGCATATATTCGTAACGCATTTCATTCTTAAAAAAATTACCCTTGTGGGTCTAAAGAGGTTTCACTTCAAACACATTTGATTTATATAACTTATTTATATATTTACTATTATTATACTTATAAATGTCATCATCATCGTTTCAGCCCGAAGACGTCCACTGCTGGACATAGACCTCTCCCTTGGACTGTCTTGGACTAGTGTGTGTTATACCTGTCGGAGGCGACTTGCATCCAGCGTCTTTCGGCGACCTTTATAAGGTCGTTTGTCCACCTTGTGGGTGTATGTCCCACGCCACGTCCCATTGCCACTTCAGCTTGCTAATTCGGCAGGCTATGTCGGTGACTTTAGTTCGTCTACGGATCTCCTCATTTCTGATTCGATCACGTAGCGAAACTCCGAGCACAACCCTTCCCATATCCTTATTAATGTATTTATTACTATTCCCTGGCTTAGCCCACAGTTGCAGATAGAGCGTGATTAACTTAACTCCGGAAGCGGCATTGTCATAAAACATTTTCTGATACACGAGTTAATTGTCAATAAACAGTTTATCATATTTCAAAAGCCACTTAAGTATATTAATTAGCTTAGATCGGAATGTGACTCTTTATTTTCTTATTCTTTATTATCTATGTAATTAACATTACATTACATTACATAACATTATACATTCACCGTAACTTTTGAATTTTTCCAAAGTTTTTACATACCTATATGTACTATATAGGTTCATACATACATTTTTGAGTATAGAGGTAAAAAAAGTTATATTTTAATTTATTTGTTTTTCTTACATGTTCGGTTGACTTGGTTACCCCTCGTTCCTATTCGAATGTAATTTTGTTTCTTTAAAAACCAACGTTATATTATTATTTTATAGTATAGCGGGCAACGAAGCAGGCGAGTATCCTCCAATGTAAGGTATCTCCGCCACCCATGGAGGGTGCGCAGACCCATGCGCCAATCGGCACTTGTGTTAACGGCTTTTATTGCCGTTTATGCGGAATAATTTTAAGGATTTCCTCATTCACTCAGCGAAACAGAGTACAAGCACTGTTACACGCTGGAATTCTAATGGTACATTGATATTACGGCTCACAGAACACCAGAAACTTCGGAGTGGCCAGCTCGGTTAGTGCATCAGCATATGCTTCAGCATGGCTTTCTCATGGGCAAGATACTCGCCTAGCCAATATCAAACGTTTCCTAAGACTGAATTAATAAGAAATTGGACTGGTGAACGAATCGAATGCCTCTGGCTTCGTAGGTATGCTTATAAGATTACTTAGCTAAGATCTCAAAAATTGTCTGTGTGTTGATATAAAATTCCTATTTTTTAGTCTTTCATAACGTTTTAGAATTTCGTAATTTCTTTTTCATTTAAAATTCTCCTATATACAAATTTATTATATAACTTTTGGGTGCATACATTATAATAAATACATGTAAAAAACTGCTAATATTTATATACATATAAAAACTAATTTTTATAATCTTAATATAGAATTATTTAGGGCTTTATTTATAATGCAGGTTTGATTGAAATAAATCAGAACTTGTTTCGATTGGGACAGTAAACCTGACCTATCTTAAACTTACTGAACCAGATCGCACTTTATAATATGTATAAGTTATGTTTAAATATAACAGAAAAAGGGAGAAAAGGATTAAATATTAAACGATATCAAATTTAATGTAACTATGTAGAAAAACATTATACAGTTAAATATTATTGTATATTTTAATGTTATTATTTAAACCTAGTTTGTTTGAAATCATTTTCTAATGCTCTTAAAATTGTATTTCCGGAACTGAATATTTTCCACGGATATCGAACCTACCGTGAAAATATGCATGACGGATGTTAAACAGTGCTTGTGTTGGTCTGTATGATGATAAATTTTAATTTGAAAGAAATCAAACTAAATCGATATTTATCGAGATATTCTAATATTAACTCAATTAATTTTGCCGAAATTTATGTAGTAAAATGTTCACAATCTTAAAAAATCAATTTAACTCAAATCTTTTGATATATTTGCGATACCATATAGAAACAATAGACTACTTGCACGTCGCTTGGACTAAGCTAACGGGGTCCAAATCTAAGAAAAGACAATAAAACTTAGTTGGGTTACTGTCGCATTCGCGCAATAAAAAATACTAACAATGACAATTTATCTAATACCTACCCAAATTCAGAAGTAAATATTAATTAAATCCGCTAAAAAAACTTACCCTAAATATAAAACAACAAAAATAAATATTAACTTATTCATTTTAAAAAAAACACAACTTAACACTTATCACTGGTAAATTCATTTAAATTCCTATTACAATGTTGTATTGTTTTAATGCCGTCAAAGAGTTAAAGCGTGCATAACGCGCGCGAACCAATCGTGCACTGCAGTCTGCACCGTTCAAAGCAACAAAATCGAGGATCAAAAGCGTCATCCATTCTCCAGCCATAATCAATCAGCTATGTATAAGGACATAGAGACGTATCTATAGCACGTACTTGTGAATTATCTTAGTTTTTCATCGGTTTTAGGATAACAACATTGCAATTTATTTTATTTTTTTATTCTATATCAGACAACGGAGCAGGTGGGTTTCCTATGTGGTAAGAGAACACCGCCGCCCATGTACAACCGCGCCACAGTCAGCGCATTGGTTGTGTTGCCGGCTTTTATTATGCCGCTTAAGCGGCATAATAAAAGGGCCTCCGATATCCTCACGATTATATATAAATTTGACGTTGAATATTCTGTGAGCCCGTGGTATCACTTCGGACGAGCCGGCCCAATTAGTGCGTCAGCATATGCTTCACCATGGCTCTCCTTTGGCTGGCTACATTGTACAATACATATAACTTTGTAAATTTAGTAACAAAGATTTAACATTCACATAATATTGTATGTCAATTTTGTATTCTTATCAAATACATTTTAAGTACCTACTGTTTACTGTTATATACCTATTTGAAATTCTAGATTTTTTTTAAACGACAACGGAGCTAAACGAACACAAAGTTCTTCTAGGATAAGTGGTCCTCCGCCCATGGACCCATAGCCCTTGACGTAGTCGCGGACCGTTGCCGGCCCTTCCGAAATAGGTACGCTCTTTTTTGTAGATCCCCAAGTCGTATTGGTTTTCAAATACCTCTGCTAAACGAAATTGGAAGTAATCAAAAGTAAGTAAGTAAGGAAGTAAGTAAAAAAAATATATAACATATATTTACCAATAATAAACATTTGTGTAACACTACATAGTGGTTATTCCAGTTTTTCAACGTGACACAATAAAATATTATAGCTCTTGTTACTGTCAAGAAATCGGTTATTTATCTGGTTTCATTACTAATAAAAATATGAATATTTTCTCTAAGTAAAATGTATTTACTTTATTCCAGTCAGTTAATATCTGCTAGATAAGATAAAATAATAAGAGGATAAAACTATGGCCTATGAGGTCTGTTGAGGACTGTAGTTGTAAAGTGCTGCTCTTTTCTTGAATTTATCAGTTATATTCTTTAAGCCATGCTGAAGCATTTACCTACGCACTAATTTGGGCTGCTAGTTGCTGTGGGCTCAATGAATATCAACAGTACATGTACTGTGTTTCATTGAGTGAATGAGGATATCAGAGGCCCGTGTAACCATACCGATCGTGACGATCGAAAGCACGAATCATGATGTGTTTATCTTTGGGAAGCGGTGATCTCTTTCCATAGAGAAGACCAGGCTGCTCAGTTGCTCATTCGCCTCAGTTGGATTAAGAACGTTATCGGTCCTAAATATTGGGTACGCTTTTTAAAGTCCAAGTCGTAATGATTTCGAAATATGCGCGCAGGTGATTGATGGTGCGTGGCGTTAAAGAATTGTTAAAGAATCTATATTAATTAGTAACATCGAATTGATTACCTACTTTTTGGTATTATTGAAGTTCAGTAAAAGAGTAATTTCAAAGAACGCATTATCGTGGAAATACCAAGCGACAATACACGTTTCCTCTTATGACATCGTTGTAAATGTCACTGAAATTACAAAATTAAGACCAGTCATAATTATAGATAAGTTAATAGCCGTAAACGATTCCTGTGTCATCATTTGTTTCCCATTGCGTTGACTTTAAAACAGTGCTCAGTATTTCCCCATAGCCATAAACTTTTTAAGAAAATTATGATAACGGTAAATATGAAATTTTAAATAGTTAAAGTTTTTATAGAGAAGATGTGTATCAAGCTATTTTTATATAATAAAATGCATTAAACATTAATATAATTACAATGAAAATTATGCCACTATTTTACCCGTGGAATAGCCATGCTGATGCACTAATTGGGCCGATTCGTCTGAAGTGATACCACGGGCTCACAGAAAATCAGCGTGTAACAGTATCCACTTATATTCTTATTCACTAAGTAAGTTATTTAGTGAGAGATATTGGAATCCCTTGGAATTATACTGCTCAAGCAGTGTAAAAAACCGGCAACACAATCACAGGTTAGATTTACAGGTACAGCTAGTTACAGTTGTTTTATGTCGTAAAAATTACATTAATTATGCACGAGTTTCGAGTCATGGAACGACTAAATGAATATTAATTACATTAGAGTTAAAAAAAAGCATTTATCTCAGGTATGTAATGCAGATATTAAGTACATAATACAGCTAAATTATCTTACATTTTACCTTGACATGAAATACCTTAAGGAAATAAAAACACATTACTTGATTATTCATAAAATACTTGTAATAAAAATTATATACGTCCAAGGTGAAATAGTCAATTTGTGTGTGATTATTGCCAATCAAATCAATTGCTTAGTTACGAAAGACAAATAGGATTTGTCATACATTAATATTATCTAACATATAAAATAAAAAATATGTATAAATGTTCCATCACTGTTACAAGTTTAACTCCACAGCGGTCATGAACATACTCGTTTTGGGGCTTTTTGGTGGCATCCCAAAAACTAGTGCTTTATGTACGTTATTTTCTAAAAACTAAATATGTTCTATGGTTGTATATAGGTACAAAGTGAGTAACTTTTTAAGCATGTGATATAATTCAGTGAAATGTGATCAATATTGTGGCAAAACTCTTAATAAAACTCAAGTAAAATTTTCACCGTTACATGTTCAGAAATGAAATATGAAAGGACAAGAATCCAAGTCCATAAAACCATTTTAAAAATTATCGTTTTTAATTTTTGTTTAACGAAAAGAAACCAACAAGATCTTTCTGATTATTTGATCCTCCATGAATGGGTGACCTTCAAAATTTAGTTCGTAAGCTAGGAATAAAACTTACAGAAAACTTCATCATCATCAGCCTATCAAGTCCACTGCTGGACATAGGCCTGCCCCAAAGACGCCCACCTGTTGCGATCTTGAGCGATATGGATCCAGCGGTTGTCCACAACCTTCATGAGATCGTCCTATCGCGCGGCGGGATATCCCTCTCTGCATTCTCCCGTACCCGGTCGCCACTCGAGAACCTTTCTTCCCCATCGGTTATCGGTTCGTCGAGCGATGTGGCCAGCCCATTGCCACTTCAACATACTAATACTACAAAATTACGATGCTATTAATTCTATATTTTTTTATCACTAGTCAAAGACACCAAAAAAATAAAAAAGAAGAAGAATTATTAATTTTTACATGGCATTATAACTATACCTAATACTATATAACTATACCTTATAACTAAGTAAGGTACTAATCTAAATAACGGATATATATGTAGTCTACATACAAAGGTAAATTATCCCTAATAGCCTTGGTACAAACATATTGTCGATTTCATATTAATTTATTATAACATCGTGAGTTCCGGATGTAAATACTATTTTTCATTTACTATAAAAACGACATAAATATAATTACGACAAGAGTGATTTGAACAACACTGAAATATTATCAATTATTTCGCATATAATGTAACTTTTCTGTTTCTGTCTTTTAAAATTGTTAAGTAACATTTAGATTTTGTATTTAATACAAATTTTTGCATAAAGGTGTACCTGGAACTACTTAAGTTGTTATAGTACAATATGAATGTTTTTTCGTAATATTTCTCTTTAAATAAGTAAGTTGTGTACTTATACATTATTTACCTACAGTGTTAGTAAAAGTTTCTTTTGATCGGTATTATTAATTAACCTTCGCCTGTGTCCTAGCTTCCGCCATTCACTTTAAAAACCTACATTAATTTGTAAAGTGCCCTTTTACTACGCATTTATGATTATTAATTTCATTAGCGGGCACATAAAAATACTTTTAAAATGTTAAAAATCTTAGTTTGCAAGCCGCAATCACAAAATTCAATTTTAATGTTATTATTCTTGAGATAAACACTTCGGTGTAACGGCAATGTTATTTTGTTAAGGACAGTAACGACTGATTTCAACACAAATATGTTTTTAATTTTATTTGAATTATGTATATAAAATCAATTGCAACATAGCAAAAGCTTCGGTAAGCTGCAGGATGTTTAGATAAATTATATTAGATCCTACTTTACGAATGCTACAACGCCATAATATTATGTTAAATCAGATTTTTCCAACGTGTGATCGCGGACTGCTACGGCTCCGCGAGTATAATATGTATAGAAGCCAGCGGTGTTATCTTTGGAACATACAATAAAACAATAATTAAAATAATTACCTAATCTGATTTTTTTTGTTGTTTATTTTTTTAAGGATCTGGTATTTTATTTAAGGTTGCTGATAATGGTTTGTAATCGTGTTCAATCTTTGTTTCATTCAGGTGACATGTCGATTGAGAATCTTTTGACACTTTACCAATGTTTATTATGATATCTGTCAAATTATATTGTATTCGTAATTGCTGAAGGGTCAAGATGTTGCAAATTTGTTAAAGTTAAAATAACGTTTTCTTCCCTAATTGGAATAATTCAATAGCAATTTATTATATTTAAGAGTCGTATGATCAATAGATTCTTGCTTGTTTTAATCGTTACAGCATATCTATAAAAATTCTTTGTTATGTGTGCTAAACGTAGTTTTAAATCGATTTTTCCGGTTAAGTGAGAATTTCGTTCGTTGTGCAATATGAATCTAGTATTTGTCTATTGTAACATCTTTTTGTATATAATCGTGTCATGTGATGCTTCTGGAACTGATATAGCACTTGATGCAAAGGCTACATTGCTTCATCGTATAGATAGTTTAAATCTACTTATTTATACATGTCTTCTCACCCTAACTGTTCTTACAATTTGGGTATTTAAACATCGTCGTGTGAGCTGGCTCCACGAAACAGGCTTGGCTGTGATATATGGTACATATAAGATTTCATCATTCAATGTATTGTTTATGCTGATAAATATACAAAACCCTGACCTTGGTGTAGATGTTACAAAAACCTGGTTCTTTATAACGAGTAACATTAATTAAAATTTCTTGCCCCCATTTTATCTTAATTACGATGCAATGTATTGTAAATATTTCCAAAATCTTCTAGGTCTAATAGTTGGTGCAATAATTCGCTATGGAAGCAGTACAAATGAAATTACATACATTGATGCCCATCCAGACCCAGACTCAAAATATAACCTCTCTGTGCCTCCAGACATGGTTAGGTTTCATTTTCCTGACAAAATACAAGTAACTGGAGGTATGTATACTTTTTAAAACATAAATAATATTAATAATTTATTTTTTATAACAGAGTTATATTTCTACACTTTTATAATTCATTTTTATTACATACAGCCATAAAACATAAGACCAATGTTTACAGATGCTCCTATA
>DWCF01005561.1:0-13978 GCA_018230265.1 Delias oraia
CTATCATTATCCTTTATTAATAAAATAATTTTCAGGTTTCGGTGTTGGCCTGGCGTCTTCATCGTCGTTCGTGTCGCTGAACCACTATTTCTCGAAGAAGCGCGGTCAGGCGGTGGGTCTGTCCATGGCTGGGACTGGCTTCGGTCTGATGGTGATGCCTCAGCTGGTGAAGATTCTGCTAGGGGAGTTCGGGTTCCGATGGACGGTGGTTATACTGGGAGCTTTAGCCTTCCACGCAGTCCTGGGGTCGACCTTGTTGCAGCCAGTTAAACGTCATCTGATTGATGAACCGGTGGATTGTGAATTGCAACCAGTGAAGGTGAGTTTTCTTTATTAATTATTTAACAATACAACATTTATACCCATGCAAGAGCCATGCTGACGCACTTATTGGGCCGGCTCGTCCGAAGCGACAGCACGGGCTCACAGAATACTCAGCGTGAAATGGTAATTGTATTTGAAACGGTGCTTCCACTGTATTTCGCTGGGTGAGTGAGGATATCGGAGGAAAAATCTGGCGACACAAGCATTACACTGTCTCTGGCGCTGTTGGTTGTAGGCGACAATGTTCTCTTACCATACAGGAGACCCAACTGCATCGTTGTCGTTGCAACTGTTTAAGGCTTAATGAATCTAATTCCAGGAAATGGAGTGTATAAATGAAAGCGACGAGGAAGAAGGTGACAAGTTCGAGATAAACCCTCTGGTCACCCGACCAAAGTTTACCACGCAGCGGTCGCACAATAGCATGAACCATCCGTCCGTGCGTACGGTGGGGCTGCCGCGGGCGAAGACCTGCGATAAGCCACTCCAGGAGTTCGGCAAGACGGGCGACCTGGGGCTGACGACCGCAGCGTCTTTGGCGGCGATGCCCATGGTCAAGTCGAGCGGGAGTATTAGCGAAGCGGCGAGGAAGAGGAAGGCGTCTGTGATATCCAATATCTCGAATATGGATTTCACGGGCAGCTACTTTCAATTGTATTTGGATGTAAGTGTTTATTAATTATTTACCTAAGCATATATATACCCACCCGTGGGAGAGCTATGCTGAAGCATTAGGTGACGCAAAAAATTATTAGGCCGACTCGTCCGAAGTGATACTACGAGCTCACAGAATACTCAGCGTGAAATGGTACTTGTACTGTGTTTCGCTGAGTGAGTAAGGATATCGGAGGCCCTGAAAATGCTTAATTGATGTAAAAAGCCGGCAACACAACCAATGCGTGGACTATTGTGGTATGTGGTGTGTATTCTATTACCATATAGGAGACGCATGTGCTTCGCTGTCCGTGGTACCATAAAAAGAATAAGCTTTCTTTTTTTAATTTAATTACATCTTCGTAATTGTAATGGTGTTTTCAGACAGCGGACGAGGATGCTCTACAAATGAAGGCGATAAAGCGGAATGAACCGCAGGTGCAGAAGAAGGAGGGATTCATCCGGAAGTTCATAGCCATGATGGACCTGGATCTGCTCAAGGACTGGTCCTTCCTCAACCTCCTGCTGGGGCTCTCGCTGTTCTGGAGCGGCGAGTTGCAGTTCCGGATGTTGACGCCGTTCTTCATTAGGAGCTTGGGTGCGTGTTTTCATTGTATAATTACGGTCTAGTGAGCAGTGAGCGTTTACTAGACATTTTCTATGAAACATGCTGACGCACCAATTGGGCCGGCTCGTCCGAAATGGTACCACGTTCTCATAGAATACCAGCGTGAAACAATACTTCTTTATGCTATGACAACGGAGCAGGTGGGTTTCCTATATGGTAGGAGAAAACCGCTCTCCATGAATAACAACAAATTCCGCACATTGGTTGTGTTGCCGGCTTTTTACGCCGCTGATACGATACTTTTAAGCACCTCCGATATCCTTATTTTTCCGTTCCGTTCTGTCCACCTGCTCCGTTGTCCGCTATGGAACAAAAAAGTATTACAACAGCAAAAGGTAGTTTGGAAATCTGTGCATTTAGGCTAAAGCGTACATATCAATATATACAAATATACTTTCAAATACTTTATAAATTTATCTATTCAGCAATTATTATCAGACAGGTGATAAAAATTGTTGACAACTATATATAAATAAAGTAAACTCAAAGTTGAGTTGTACACAAAAGTTCTCCAGGTGGCCATTTTATTACGATTTTAAAATTTAGTATGACATTACAACATCGGATTTACTGAGACCTATAGCCTAGGAACAGAATATTGATATGATTTTCTAAGAGGGATCCAAGAACATTTAAAAGATGTATGCGTATAGTTTCTTGCCACTTTTTCTCTACCAGCAAAACACCATTTTGCGAAGTGACTGTAATTATTTAAACTTTTTATTTAATAATTCGGTGTATAATTTTGTTTTATTTTTTTTAGAAACAATTCAAAAATATTACGATTTACAAGTGCTTGCAATAAGGCTATTTAAATAAATATTTTATACTTTACGTTACTATGTATACCCATCATTACATTGAATAAAAATATTTCACTTTGACATCAATTTCCCCTAAAAAAAATCACATTTTTTCATCTCAACGACAATTTCCCTCCTCAAAAAGTCCTCAAAAATAATAGCAGCCTATGTGTTTCCAGGTTACAACATGAACGAAACTGCGTTCTGCCTCTCGATGACTGCCATCACGGATATCGGAGTTAGGCTGGTGCTGCCGCCCGTCTTCGACAGAACTACCATCTCCAAGAAGATGATCTTCTTCGTCTCCGCCTTCTTCTTGGCAGCCACTAGATCAGGTTACTATCCATGTTTCAACAATAGCCCGATTTTAAATTATAAATTATAAATTTACAACGAAAAATTGTACTGTTTTATAAATATATGGATTGATAAATATCCTATCCTAGCTATCCTATTACTGTATGTGGTACCGCCATACATGGACAATCACGCTGCAAATGTTTTAATAGACTACAATGCAAGTGGGTCTCCTATATATGTTTTCTTAAACACCGCCCCCCAATTCCGACCCGCCACAGTCCGCGCATTCGTTGTATTGCCTGCTTTAACAGCATTTTAAGGGCCTACGATATCCTTACGTACCGTAAATGTACAACTACCATTTCACGTTGAGAATTCTGTAAGTCCGTGGTATTTCTTCGAGCGAGCCGGCCCAATTTGTGCGTAAAAATATACTTCAGATTGGTTCTCCCACCGTTGCGACAGTATTAAGACACCGGCCACTGTCAAACCAGACACAGAATAAATTAAATTATAATTTATAATTGTCTGGACCTGGACTTGACTCCGACACCGGTCGCTTTATGGTAAATTAATTAAACCACTTAGCTGCGAGGCTCTGAAAACTGTCTTATTTTGTTTTATACGTATTTTGTTATAAAAAAATATATGGATTTCTGGCTATCTCATATTATGCATCTTCATATCGTTGAGGTGTTGGCGATAATCGCCACTACCCTCTACCCACAAAGTGGACACACGACCTTATAAAGGTCGCCGGAAGACGCTGGATGCAGGTTGCCTCCGACAGTTATGAATGGAGGTTCGAAGGGATGGCCTATATCCAGCAGTGGACGTCTTACGGCTTAAATGATGATGATGATGATCTCATATTAGACTACTCTTTTTCCTTCCAGTAAAATAGAGCGAAGGGGAGGGAGGGAATAATAACAAAAAATCTATTGGGCATCAGAGCGTAAATAAGTTTGAAAAGCCCTGTATTAGACTTTGCCGTAGACAGACCTTAATTGTCGCGCTCTGTATTCCAGTGTTGGCCGAGCAGACGGAGTGGGTGCCATTGATGGTGTGGCTGTCGATTTGTGGTTTCTTTCGTGGGATGTGCTTGAGCAACTTCACCCTTACCATATCCGAGTATTGCCCGTTGGAGAAGCTACCGGCGGCCTTCGGTCTGCACATGGTCAGCAAGGGCGTACTCGTTGTGCTCATTGGCCCACTAATTGGTGAGTAGAAACTCTCTGTATCTTCTATCGCGTTCACATGGACGCTGATTCTCAGAACATTACACTTTTCATACCTATCTCAAACGTAGACATTATTCATATATCTCATTTGTGAATGAGCATTCATATGTGAATGAGGTTTCAATATAAGTACTTTAGCTGTATTTAAAAAAATACATATTGATATATATTTTATAATGCTTACCCAGTTTTGTTGCAATTAACAAAAGTATTAATTCTAAATGAAAGACAAACAAAAAATTTAAATAACGATCTAAAACGTTATTTAAATTTTTTGAGAACACACAAAAAAAAGTGAAAGAAAAAAGAATGATTTTTTAAAATGGTGTAGTGGAGAATGGAGGTTGGTCTCAGATGGTAAGAGAACACCGGTGCTCATGGACAATCGTGCCGCAGTCCGCGCTTGCTGTGTTTCTGGGTTTTTACGCCGTTTTAGCAGCATTTTTAAGGGCCTTCGATATCCTCACTTACTCAGCGAACTATAACAGAAGTACCTACTGTTTTAAATACAGCTACCGTTTCGTGTTGAGTATTCTGTTAGCCCGTATCACTTAGTGCATCCGCATATGCTTCAGCATGGCTCTCCCACGGGTGAAAATAAAAATATATGATAATATATAATGATAAATAAAAATATAAATGTTTTTAATATGTTTTTATAAATGTAACCGTGTACTTCCCTCGTTGCAGGCTACGTGCGAGATTACACTGACAGCTTCGCGATCTGCATCCACGTTCAGAACGCGATGATAATGTCGTGCGTGTTCGTATGGGGCGTGGAGTACGCGTACAATTTGACGCGACGGCGTAAGATCGTACAAATTTAGTACTTATACGTTTGGGAGTTAGGTTCATATCTCTATGACTTTGTGAATTTTTCATTTTATCAATATTAGTGTTTTTCAATGTTCAATTCGCCTATGCGATCGATAAAGGTTCCTCTAGTATTTTTTATACTAGCAAAGATTTGTTTTTTGTTTAAACGTAATGGTTCCGTAAGTACTTGACGGTTTTGAACATTTCTTTCAATGTTGGGAAGCTACACTATCTGAGGAACATAGGTTTTATTTTTTAAAAATTAGGAATGCTTATTAAAACATCAACGTATAACAATATGTAAAAAAAGGACAAATTCCCCACATCGCTTGTAATAATTTGATCCTAGTACTAATGTACTCCTTTACAAATTATCCACACAAAGTTATTTTTTATGGTAAAGCGGACAAGGAAGTAGGTGGGTCTCTTATATGGTAAGAGAACAGCGCTTCCCATGTACAACCAATCGTGCCACAGTCCGCGCATTGGTTGCGATGCCGGCTTTTTACGCCACTTTTTAAGGGCCTCCGATATCCTCATTCACTCAGCGAAACACAGTGGATATACCATTTCAAGTACAACTAACATTTCTCTCCGAGTATTCTGTTAGCCCGTGGTATAATTTCGGACGAGCCCAATTAGTGACTCAGCATGGCTCTCTCTCGTGTTAAAATAGTGTATGTGAAGTTTATACAAGATCGTTCAAGCGGTTCTTCATTTATTACATTTTTTGTAGCAATTAAATTCAATATGGCGGCTCATTTTGGTAATGGGGATTTTTCTGTCAAATTTTGTACGTAGCAAAGTACGTATCAGGTCACTAGTAAGTCACAATGTAAACTCCATGTAACGTCCATCGATTTAACGACAAACTCCCTGAAGCGTCGAAATCAATTAGCTTTAGTTGGTTTAGCTTGTCTTCCATCCACCTTTTCTTCTCTCCTTTTAACGACAACTCTTTATAACGCTATAAAATGCACAGTCCCTTCAGTGTCGTTGTATAGAGTTTACACTGTATATAAAATGTTGATTTTTGTTTTGCATTTTAATAAAAACTAAAAATATCAGCCAATAGGCTGTGCATTCATATCATACTAACTTTAAAGTGAGCTTCTCAAGTACAATTTGCGTTTTATTCATAGTAAAAATTTAAAACAATGGGTGGTTCTCCTAATATTAATATCACTTTCCCCATCTGAGTCCTGGTGTGCAGCTGACCTTATTTTCTTATAATCTGAACGTTTAAAAATATTGAAAAACACTGGTCTATTTGTAGATAAATGTCGTTGTTGCTGGTATAAAATAATAGTTTATTTTGTAGTGACAACTGGCATTACTCCTATACATTCGTTAATTTAACGAGGTATGTATTTTTGTAAAGAAAATGTGAAAATTAAATGACGACATGTACTTAGTATTTGTAAATGTTTTGTTTATACTTGTTTTACAGCGAATGAACTTGAAATTGTGTAGAAATTTTTTGCTTTAAATCTTCGGTTAATGTAGCTTTATTTTTTTTAATTGCAATCACTCGAAATTTATTATTTTTACGTCTTCCCGCCTTTGTGTTATTTCTGTGCAACGTGATTACATGAAACATTTCTGCCTTCAAAGCCTTACAAACACATATGAAGCCTTAAAATATAGTTTTATATATCATCCGTATTTTGCTCTCCATTTAATTTTAATTTTCGCCACTTCCATGACTTGAATTCTGTAATTTGTTAATTTCTGTTAGCGTTTGTTATTGTTCTAATATCTTTATATAATCAAAAATTATTCGAATTCATTTTGAAAGTTCATATTTGTATTAAAATTATTTTTTGTGAATTCTTAATACACTTAAAAACTTTTTCAGAAATTCAGTCATAACCAAATAATAGTCCAGAAAATTTTGAGATTTTTTTACGGTATGTCCTGAAACTCCGTTCGAATAAGGGTCTGATGTACTTTTCTCTTAATTTTCAGGCACATATCACACATTCAGGCACATAAGTTATGTTTTGTAGGATGCCTTTGTAGGTAACACTAACCCATATACTCAAACTATAAGCGTTTTTTAGATACAATTTTGAAATTTGTAGCACTTTATCGTATTTTTAGACGACTTTTGTAGTTTTTAAAGATTTACGTAGAACAAGTAAGGTTCCTAGATATCAATTACTGTAAGCAATGCCTTACGAATAGAATATTTCATGTTATATCTGAGAAATTGTTAATTGTACTGAATATATTTTGAAATATCTTATTTCAATCAAATTTTTAATAACAGATAAATAACTTTAAAATGACAACTTATGCCATGACATTAAAGTTACTGTCGACGTATTATTAAATGTCATTTGGAAAGAGAGCGTTGACATTTTTATAAATCACAGACATGGCATACATCTGTCGTATGTTGTATAAGTTTTTTTTATTGTAATGTAGACAATGGAGCAGGTGTGTCTTCTATATGTAAGAGAACGCCGCCGCCCATGGACAAGCGCGCCACAGTCCGCGCTTTGGTTGTGTTGCGAGCTTTTATTAAGTGCTATTATTTCAAGGGCCTTCGATATCCTCACACACTCGGTGAAACAGTGTCTCAGGCTGAGTATTCTGTTAGCCCGCGGTATTACTTCAAACTTTCCGGCCCTATTTATGCGTCAGCATATGCTTCAGCATGGCTCTTTCGCCGTTTATTAAGTTTAGCTATTGTAGCTATTTAAATATTGTTACCTGTTATAAATTGACACACTGCGTTGTGTAAATGTTTAGTAAAATAATTCCAGTGATATATTTTGTTAAAGATATTTCTATTTTTAATTTACTTAATGTCTTCCCTTTTGACTTATTTACAATTTTTGAGAATGTTTGTACTTAATATGTCAATAATTGTTTCTAAAATCTAAAACGCCTTATAAAACTAAGATAGGAAGGACGTTTAAAAATAAAGTAATTTTAATTAAAAACTCAGTTTTGTTACGGGATTAATATTTTGTAAGATTTGTGTTTCAAAAGTGTTGAGGTGTGAAGATTTAAAATTATGTTTTACAAGTAAATAAACGTTTTCGTTTTTAGAAACGTTTTAAAAAAATGTCAAATTAAAGGAAAAATATGTGCCAATGTGTAGATAATAATGAAATGTTTTGGAATTTAGCAAGATTAATGATTTCTGAAAATGAAACTGCGTATATATGACATTTCTAGTAGCCACATTTACTTAATGACAAATTAAATTTTATATTTGTATGGACTGACAAGTATAATTTATATATATCTCTGTAACAACATTATGGTGTTTTGAGAATATTTTGACAATTGACGCTTTATGTCCAATGTCAAACTGACAGTTTCGTTTTTGACATTTAGTTTTCCGAGTTATTTTTAAGATTTAACAATGGCTGGCGGTTCCCTCAGTGGTTTATTACTTCGCCACATAAAGTATACTTTGTATTAACGTACTTTATAATCAAGTTGTAACCTGTGTACGTGGTACATGAATAAACAAAAAAATAATTAAATGACTACATATTTGGTTATTTACCAACGATTTTTATTTCTACCCTGTAACATTGTACCAGACATGAAAAATATATACACTACATATATCACTGTTTATTCATAAAACATATCCAAAGACAACAAGAATGTGATATCTGCTGTTGACAACTTTTAACAGCTGACTAAAAGCGCCTATTTCTTCCGCCGCTTAAGCGATGTAGTTTCAAGGGCATCTGATACCCTCACTCAGCGAAACACAGTAGTAAGTATCGTTTCAGTCTGAGTATTCTGTGAGCCCGTCACTTCGGACGAGCCGGCCCAATCAGTGCATCAGCCTATGATTCGGCATAGCTCTCCCATGGGCGTTGGTATATTTTAACAAGTAAAACAGCGTTAGTTATAAAAGAAAGTACTTCTAAAATGTCTTTTTCCAGCCTATCCAAATATTTTTTATAGATAATAGATTCATAGATTAAAAACGCAAACTAATAACGCGTCAAAAATTACTTGTATTAAAACCTTGTTGGTTTTTTTGAAGATAGGATAACAACGTGATCAATATAATTAGGGTAATCCTTATTTTGTGGGTTTCCCAAAACGTGCTTCAAACGTTAGCTAATCTAATTTAATGAAATTCGATCATGGATGCGTATTTAATCGTATTTCGTATGTGTTCTTAATATATGTATCTAGTATACTTTACTATATATATAATTATATCATTATACAGATATAAATTTGTTACTATATTTGTTTGTCATGTTTTTCAAATTTGTTTGTGTTATAATTTAATTAAGAAAACCTTTGTGAGAGAAAATAAAAATAAATTATTATTATTTGATTCACCCACGGGTACCTAGATAGGTACACATATAATGTTTGGGCATATATATTCAATATTCAGAAATTATTGTCTTTTACTCAATAGCAGTAAAAAATCTAGGAATTAAAATAACCTAACATTTATTTTAATTTCTATATTTTATTTGATAAAAGATTTTAAGCTGAAAATGTTTAACTTGTAACAGAACTTAAATGGCTTAACTTTAAGATCCAAGTTCAATCTCCGATATTATTGGATTTTATAATAAATTAGATCTTTGAAAAGATTTGGCCAGGCAAGTGTCTTGAGAGCCATGCTGCAGCGTATGTTTACGATTTAACTGGAACAATTTAGACACCACGGACTCACAGAATACCAAGGTTAAATATTATTTGTATTAAATTTTGGCGATTGCCTGGCTAGCTAAGCTTAATCGGCGTAAAAAACGGATGTTGTCCATGGGCGGCGGTCTCCGTTATCCAGTTTATACCTACAAGAAAAACATTAAAAAGAATATTTTTTTATTATCATTTCTTTATTTTCATAGAAAAAATTCCAGCTTATGTTATTACCTTGCATTTATGGAAAATAGTGGAAGAAAAAATGCAGTTTGATTTTAAAATTTGACATCACAATTCGACGTTCCGTTCGATTCAATTTAAATAAGTGTCGATATAATATATTGTAATTTATACATTATTATAGTAAAATATTAATACGATAAATATTAATAATTATTAAATGTCAATTATTTACACGTAAATATATTTTACACGTGGGAGAGCCATGCTGAGGCAAATGCTAACGATCTAATTGGGCCGGCTGATCCGAAGTGATACCACGCGCTCACAGAATCCTCAGCTTGAAACTGTACTAGTAATGTGTTTTACAGTGTGTCGGCTGCCTTTAAAAATGCCGCTTAAGCAGCATACAAAGCTGGCAACACAACCAGTACACTGTGGCACGGTTGGTAATGGGCGGCGGTGTTCTCTTACCATATAATATTTCCAACCAAATATAATATTTCTAAGCTTCCTCTGTAAATTTAATACCTATTCATCCCTTGATATAGATATATCTGACCACGCCGAAGGCCTTCTCGGGGTTAAGGCATCGCAATAAAGTAATATTATTATTGTTCCGGATGGAAATCGACTCTAATTCCTTGACTTCCATATTGTTTTGCAAGTATTACTCATACACAGAAAAACAATACAATGTAAATAAACGTATTTAATTATGTCTTTTCCATATTATAGTTTCAATGTTGAGCAGCCAATATGTAGAGAATACAAGAATTAATAAAAAAATGCTAATTAAATTAAAGCTGTTTTGAGATCTGGAAATGATCTGAATATCAATATATATTTTCGATTAAAAATTTTATTTTTAAATTGGGCCATCATGCTTTATTTGTTTGAACATTAATTCTCGGACAGGAATGGTTCTAAATGAAATCGTTTCCTATTCTTTATATATTTACAATAAAAATTATTTATCGAGTAAGGTTTAATAAAAATAAATTTTGGTCAAATTTTTATACATTTATTTATATTTTAAAATTATTAAAGTTAAGTTGGTTGATTCTTTAATATAAGGCTTAATATTCCTTAGCATTATTGGATTCTAAAGGTCTTAAATTAGCAATTTCTCATAAAACAACGCGATTCTGTCTGGGGGACAAAGTCCGATCCAAAAAATTCCGTAAAAATTAATTTCCTTCTGTAATCATTTTGTCACTGATTTTTTAATGTCACTTCGGAATTATATTTAAAAAACGTGCCTATCCCTAAACGGCCTGCAACGCACCCGCTGCACAGGGGGGTGGGATGTCCATGGGCGGAGATTAATCCTAGGTCAGCCTCCTGCAAATGAGCAGCCAGTTAACATAAACTATCCCTTTTGACAGTTTTTCGATAATTGGTTAAGCAGGATATTAATCTTAAGAGTACATCGACTTAATTAAATGTGAACTTCCTAAAATAAAAATTTACTTAGAGTTAACACATCATTTAAAACTATTGTGAAATAAGAACTACAATTTTTTACTTGTTTTCTTGAACATCTATTTAATTTTAATCTAATGCCATAAATTAAATACTCGTTAATTTTTTTATGTTTTTTATGGTGTTTTTATACCGGCAGCGGAGCAGGTTGGTGTCCTATATGATAAGAGAACTCCGCCGGCCATAGACAACTGCGACACAGTCCGGATTGGTCGTTTTGCCGAATTTTTACGCCACTTAAACGGCATTTTCAAGAGACTCCGATATACTCATTCACTCTGCAAAACACAGTACAATTACCGTTTCACGCTGAGTATTCTGTGAGCCCGATGTATCACTTCGGACGAGCAGAGCCACGCACATGTCGATGTACGTCCGCACATGTTTAAAAGATCGTCTGTCTACCTTGTGGGTGGACGTCCCATATTAATATTATATATTACATATGATCTGTCTTAATATCAGATTTAAATTAATTAAAAGGCAGATGTCATACTTTTCTCCGTCTTGAAGACGTATATAAGTGAAATGGTTTTCATTCAACATAAACTGTGTATGCAGGTCGAATGTATAAAATACTATTATCTACTTGTAATAGTTACCGATTTAGTGTCGTGCTAATTTACATTTTATTTGAGAGATAAAGTTAATAATTAGAAGGTTGTTGTTAGTATGGAATAAATAATGTGGCTAACGTATACAGAACACAATTAAAATCTTATTTTCGCTCCGTGGAAGTTGTATAACACATATCTGTCTTGTCTTTTAGGCGTACTGGTCGTTTCCTTCTAGTGTCTCCAAGTTCTAGACAGTGAAATAATTATTATAATTAAACTCAAACGAGTTTAATTATAATGCACATTTATTGTTTTATTGTGTCGCGATAAATATTCACGATGGATGAGGCATTTGCACACTTGGAGACGCGGCCGCATGGCGAAGGCAAGAATACTGCCGCGGCCCCGGACGGTGGCTGGGGCTACATGGTGTGCATTGGAGTGGGATTCACTTTTGTAAGTAGTGTTTTTATTCTATTTATAGTAATTATTAAAATCTTATAAATATGCATGATACCACGGGCTCACAGAATACTCAGCGTGAAATGGTTGTTGTACTTGATACCGTACTTCTACTGTGTTTCATTAAGTGAGTGAGGATATCACAGGCAGTAAAAAGCCGGTAACACAATAAATACGTAGACGGTAGCTTATCCATGGGCGGCGAGACCCAGCTGCTCCGTTGTCCGCTATACCAAAAAAAAAATATTGAAATCTTATGATCGGACATCGCAATGGACGAGCGGCAAGGACCCTCAACTCTTTTTTATATTATAATTATTAAAATTAAATAATTATTATCATATATAATAATAATAAATATTAAATAATATTATTTTAAGTTCAATCGGCCATTGGCGTGCTTTGATTCTGTTACCTGTCTATATGCTCAAGGGAAATACACATCCAATAGAACCTCTTTTTCGGTTATTATTTTAATTTTTCGATAAAATACATATAACCCCTAAAGATTTTAAGATATTTCTCGCCGAGCACGAAAACTTTGTGGCATCAATTGCCCGCAGAGGCATCTCCAAACCAATACGGCTTGTGAACCTTAAAAAGAGCGCGCCTATTCCTAAAATGGCGACAACTCATCTGCGAACCAGCAAAGGCTGTGTCCACGGTCGGAGGGCTTGCCTTAGGTGAGCCTCCCTGTATGCCTTACAGTTTTCATAACAAAACAACAATCATACATTAACTTGTTTACGTATAATAATATATTAATATTAGAAACATTGTGGACAAAAAAAAATGTATAAAATATTAAAATTTTAATTTTGTGCTTGCCAGTTTTTAAGGGGAGGAAAGCTCTCTTTTTGGGCTCACAGAATACTCTGCGTAAAACGGTATTAGAGACCCTTAAATGTATGCCGTATTTAAAAGCCGGAAACAATAAAATCACGGAGTGTGGTGTGGCTGACCATGGCGGTGCTATTCTCTTTCCGTACAGGTGACTTATTCGTTGTTCGCCGTACTATAAAGAAACGAATCGATTGTATTAATAAATATTGATAAACCTTGTTATTTTTAATATTATTTAATTTCAACAACGTATTTAATTATGCATGAGATAACGAATCAGGGAGGGCGGCCACGTGATAGTATAAGAGGCCTTGCCTTAAGCCTTGATTAGGTTGTGTCGCCGATTTTTTATGCCACTTATGCTAGCCCAAAATTATTATAGATATTTAACAATCTTTAATTGAAGGAAGTCCCACCCGTGGGAGAGCCGTGCTGAAGCATATATGGACGCACTAATTGGGCCGGCTCGTCCGAAGTTATACCCGTGCTCACAGAATACCTACTCACCGTGAAATGGTACAGATGTACTGTGTTTCGTTGAGTGAGTCAGAATATTGAAGGCCCTTGGAAATGCCACTTCAGTGGTAAAAAAGCCGGCAACGCAACTAATGCGCGGACTGTGGCACGGTTGTCCATGGGTGGCGGGGTGCTCTTACGATGTCCGCTATACTATAAAAAAAGATATCAATTTGACGTTTATTTTTAAATGAAAATTAGTTATGCCAAGCTGTTATCAGTTATCTTAACTGTGTTCTTATTCTGATTACAACAAAAGTACCTTTTGTGCGTATTTTAAAAGATTTTATTCATTTGCATTTCACTAGAATTAATTTGTTCTATTTCTCCTAGAGTGGTAAATTGATTTATTGATAACTTAATGAATTAATGATTGATTCATAATTAAGTAAATAATAATCACGGTGATTTTTTGGGCATCAACAACTGTGTCTACGCTTTAGTTGTGCTACTGGTATTCTGTTCCTCGTCCTCATTCACTCAGTGAAACACCGTACAAGTACTATTTCATACTGGAATTTT
>DWCF01005562.1:0-13977 GCA_018230265.1 Delias oraia
TATTTTATTTCATATGAAAATTTTTTCGTATTATTATTTTCTTTCATCTAATCCCAGTGATATAATTTAAACGTTTATGTATTATAATTTTGAGAGCCTCGTAGCTTAATGGTATTAAAAATGTTCCATGAAGCGATATCGGGTTCATATCACGGTCTGGACAATTATAATTTAATTTATAATTTATTCGATCTTTGAGAATATCGGAGGCCCTTAAAGAAATATTATAAAATTAATCCTTAAGCTGATTTTAGATTTTCTTTCCTGTGCAAATCTACAAGCATGAAGTAAAGTGTTTTTATAAATGTTCTCGTGTGAGCACATATATACAGTGTAAACTCCATGTAACATCCCTCGATTTTTTGACCCCGTGTGGCTACCGGGTCAGAATAGTACCACTCCTAGTCTTCCTAATGGGATGTCGTAAGAGGCGACTAAAGGAAACTTCACGGGAGGGTGGGCAGCAGCGCCCTTCTGAGTAGAAGGCATTAGTTTAAGATTTTATAAAATTAAGAAGCAGGAAATATAATAAGATTTGTATAAACGGTAGAAATCGAAATCTAACATATAGAAATGTTTGTAACAATAAAAAAATAAAAAATAAAACCCCTTAAAAGATCAGAATACAAAAAAATCGCGAATTGCAGTGAGATTCTTCAGTGGAGGCATTAATCTCATTTTCCAAAATATGATAGAAATAAAAAGTCTAAGAAACAATTACACAGGCATTTATAATATTAAATATTTTCTTAAAATATTCAGATAATTCAAATAGGTTTAATTAAAATAATGATTTTGTATGTAATGACATACAAACGTCTTGCTAGAAATGGCAATTAACTTTGACATATTGCTTTGCAGAAGAACGGTTTGAGTACGCGCGTCGTCTGAAATCAGCCGGATCGGCGTTGGCAGCAGCGGGCATCAGGATCGGGCGATGGAGACTTCGCAAACGGACAGCAGCGGCGAGGGACGACTTCGAGCTGGCGAGGCGGATGAGAGACAGGATCGCAGACGCTCTCATGGGAGTCAAGGACGACTCGGAGCTCCTCCGGCTGTTTGAAGAAGATGGGGTAAAGCTGTACTCATAGTATATAGTAAACATTCTCTGTTTCATAAATAATTTATATGTACCCTTTCGCTTGGTATTTGGACACCAATCATTCCATTTATATTAATATATAAAAGTTATATATAACCTAAAAATATTAAACCTATCTCAGATTATTTCCTGTTATTACGCGTAATAGCCTGTAACTTTAGTTTTGCTGAACTAGTGGCATTTTTATAGCATGTTGTACTGCGCACCACCGCCCTGTGTAATTACTGCTACCTGCAGAGGTATTTACAAACCAATACAACTTGGGAACAAAATCCCATAAAACCAAATCCCTAAAATAAAATAATAATTACAAACAATAAAGTATTCTTACATATTTTTTTATTTACATATTTTCCTTAAAATATAAATGTCTATAACTTCCTTGCAAATAGTTGCCTGTATTAGAAAAAACATATTATTGTAACACATCATTATAAAATAAATATACATATCATTGTTAGGATTCTAATATCGCCTGCCATGTAACTTTTGTAATTCTTTCCCATTGCAGCCGGATTCTCGTAACGACTCCTCTATGCCGCAAGCATACGACTTTTCTCATCACCTCTCACCATCGGTGGCAGCTGGCGCCATGAGCTTGGATATCCCGTCACCAGTTCCGCCGCTAGAACAGGAAGCGGAACCACCACAGATAAATGGTATAGATGATGAGGAACCAAATCATATTTCTGCTGTAAGTATTCATAATAAACTACCACATTACTAACATACAGTGATACCATGGACTTAGAGAATACCTAGCGTGAAAAGGTAACTACTTGTACTGGGTTTCGCTAAATGAGTTAGGATATTGGCGGCTCTTGAAGTGACTGTTTCGAGGTTGTTCATAGGCGGCAGTCTATCAGGTTGTAATATTCTGTGGGTTTTTATAGAATAATAAAATGTTATTACAGTCCCCAATACAAACATTACAAGAGGATATACAACCGGAGCCAGAAACGCCACAACCGCAACCACCAATCCAAGAACCAGAAGAGAAGATCGAGATACAGAAGAAAGAAGAAGAGTTGAGAAGAGAGACAGATAGCCCGCGAAGAAGCATTACACCGAATGCTGCAAATGGTACAATGAATAATTTCTTTAGGATACGGTTTACTAATAGTATAAAAACATCTAACCTCAACTATATGAAAATTTAACTTTTAGTAACCAAGCAATTAAATTTCGTAATTTTTTATTTTTGACGAAATTTAAACCTTCTTTTACCTTTTCTCTAACGAGAATCGTTATATATATTTCAGGTTCGTTAATACGTAGAAGAAACAAAAGCGCTGGGCCGAGATCGACTTATGAGGCATACGAGGAACGACTGTTACCCGCGCTAAGACAGTAAGTAAGCCTTAGCTCTGCTACATTTTAAAGAAACAGAAATAAAAACGTTTCAGCGTCTCGTAGCTAAGATCTTATAAGCCTACCATGAAGCGACAGGTATCGGGTTCGATCCGAATAACAATTTATAATTTATTCGGTCTTTGAAAGGCTTGTGATTGTGTGAATTGGCGAGTGTCTTAACACTGTCGTGTGGAAAGGCCATGCTGAAGTATATGCTGACAAGCCAATTGGCCCGGCTTGCCCGAAGTGATACCACGGCCTCACAGAATACCAGTTCTTCGCTGAGTGTGCGAGGATGTTAGAAGCCCTTAAAAGTATACCGCTCAAACAGCGTATTAAAATAAATAATTAAACTACACGAATCTAAGACTTATTGGTATTCATATATTTGTTAAATAAAAATATTATTAATATGAAAAGTATAGTATTATTTTCTAATTGTGTGATAAAACTTATCACAAAAAAAGTTTTTATAAGGATAAATATTGAGTCTAGTAGACAGCACTATTGTGAAAATGGAAAATATCTCGAATATAGTATAGACAAAGTCCGGGTCATAGATTTTCAATGGTGTAAAATTTTTTCCACATATTCAGCTCTCATACGAACGAGTACCTCCGCGAAGCCCGCGAAGAAGAGTGCAGCGGCGGAGGCAGTGCCTCCTCGCATCCGCGAGCTGTACATAAGCTGAACGAGCGGGAGCGGAAACAAGCTGCATTGCCGATACTCATATTTGGATATCCACTTGTGAGTCATCTTTTTTGGTAAATTCAGTTTTCTAGTGGTAAGAGTTCATTGCTGTCCTTATATAGCTGAAAATCCACGCTTTGGATGTGTTGACGGCTGTTATGACGCTTAAGCGGCTCACTCATTCAATCAAAAAAATACTGTTTATCGCGTTAATATACTGTGAATTGTGATATCGTAGTCATTCCAGATTAGCTGCCCGTTTCTGTGAAGGCCTTCCGAAGAGCAAATAAAAAATCTACCATTTGTTTAATATATAGCGGATAACGGAGAAGGTGGGTCTCCTCACGTATGGTAAAAGCACATCTCCGCCCATGTACAACCGCGCCATGGTCTGCGTTTTCTGTCGACAATGAATATGGCTCTCCCACGAAATAGCGAAGTACTTGTTCGTATCGTTGATTATTTAAAAACCTGTAAATCATAATTTCCATAAATCAGCAATTATTGTGTCATAAAAACACACTAAGGCATTTCTGTAAAAATAAGTAATGTTTCAGGTGGAAAAGTTCTTCTCCAAAAACTATTTGGACAAAGAGGAAGGGCTCGCCCGCCTACGCGCCGAACTAACCTCTCCATCTAACGGTAGCAGCAAGACTTCACCCAACAAGACGGCCAGGGCCGCGGCTATTCTGCTACAGAGGGCTCTGAGGGACAAGGTCTTCTCGGTATACAGTCAGGCCAATGAGGTGGTGCGAGTGCTCTTCAAGGATTTCGTTCCTGATAGGTGAGCGTAGCGTTCAATTTAAAAAATATATTTTCTTCTGTTTCTGGTATTTTAGTCCGAACTTTGTGCCTGCATGGCGCTACTCCTTTTGTATTGGATAACATAAATAGTCTATAATTTTCTTATCTGTGTATAGTTTCTGACATGTGAATTTTCTTTCTCTCTTTCCTTTTGTATAATAGACATGCCTGTAAGTCTTGTCTTATTTGGTCATACAATATACATTTATTCATCTATTTAATTTCATCACTTGCTAAAAACAGCCATACCTACTCAAGCCATTTTTCTGTGTTAAGATCTCCGGTCCTCTATATAACTGAAAAAAAAAACACTAAGCTACATATGAACTAATAATATTAATAGGCCTTTGTTCAGAGTATAATTATTCCTTTCCGATTTTCCCAAATACAATAATACCTAATCTATTGTATTTAATAATAATGTCACCATCATCAGCTTATTAAAGTCCAGTACTGAACATAGGTCTCCCCCAAAGACGCCCACCTATTGCGATCTGCCATCTGGATCCATCATTAATAATGTAAATAATAAATCTAGGTTTTAAAAATGTCTCGAACGTTATTTCTCAGAGTATGCGCGGCAGAAATAGGCCGATGTCTGGAAAAGATATTACCAGAGCTGCTGCGAGCGTGTGGCGATCCCGCCCCACGGATTCATTCCACCGCCCAACACACCGTCCTCACTGTGGCCGAATGTCCGCATGTCAGGTACAGCCTGTTAATAAAATAAATTATTCAACATATATTCATTGCCATGCAGCCTACAAAACAAAGAGAAATTAAGAGACTAGCATAGGCTAGTATGTTTGCTTCCTCTATATTATAGACAAAAAATTAAAATTAATCAATATTTCAGAAACCTACACATAATACCGCAGCAGTTAGTACGACCTGTAGCTGCCTCAATGCATCCTCGGATGGCACTGTCCAGGCTGCAAATGTTAGAACAACTTCTTCTCAGTCACGGCATATCTACCGATAAGAATAGGTACTACCCAGAGCACTCTTAAATGTTTTGTGTGCGTATTTATTGTAAATAATTTATTTTTATTATAAGTTAGACCACGAAGCAATCAATATAAAAATCAGCAACCAAAAACTTTTAAAAGGTCAAGATAAGTGTCATAACTTTTAATGGAAGAGCCATTCTGAAATATATACCAATGCTTTGATTGGGCAAGCTTGCCTGGAGTGATACCATGGGCTTCTAGTACACCAGCGTAAAATAGTCCTTGTATATATAATATGTATAATTGTCCTCATATATCCTCACTATAGAACACTATAGTGAGGATATATGAGGCCTGGTAACTTATACCGTTAACGGGACTATCATATGAGACCCCGTCTGCTGCATTAACCGCTAATTAAAAAAATTTCAATCGTGTCCTAACATGACCTTCTTTGATCTCTCAGCGGCCTTACTGTCCGGCGTCTAGCCGAATGCGGTGCGGCGGGTGCACAACACGCAGCTGGTTCTGTGAGAGCTGCAGCTGAAAGGATCCTCTTGGCGGCATATGCCAGATCACCCAGAGTTGTTCGAGCCCAGCTCCCACCGGACGACGCCGTGACGAGACGGAATCTGATCTACCGCCATCTATTCCAGCAGTTCGATAGGATTGATATGCAGGTGAGGTGATATTAACTAACTCGAAACAGAACTCTTGTGTAAAAGATTAACTATCAAATATCAATCAATAAAGAGAGCTCATTTATAGACAGACGATATATATTTCAGAATAGAAATGTAAGCTGAAAAGGCAAACGTTTTTTGCCATACAAATTATGAATGTTATAAAAATGCTGTCGTGGACTTTTTAAGGCATTAAAAGTTAAGGCGGCGTTCGTAAGAAACGTTATCGTTGGACCGTTTTTTCCGACTTTGCAAATCCGATTGCCATGAAAGCATGAATTGCATGAAAGCCTTTTTTTGAGTTACACAGCCTAAATCACATATATAGGTGAAAGAGTTTTCAATATCCGTTCATTTAATTGATAGGATACCCCCTACAACGACATTAAAAAACTTTACTTCTATAATATTTATTATAGTCATATTAGTAATGGGCGGTGGTGATGGGCAGCGGTGTTCTCTTATATATAGGAGACTTACCTGCTCCGTTGTTCGCTATACCATAAAAAATATCTTCACATATAATTTCGTTTTTCAGAAAATGATCAACCAGGCCCCAACAGAAGAACAAATCCTCACCGGAGTGGAGCCAGGAGATTCCACTCTTGAAGCCAATGCGTCTCAGTCCACCCGAAGTGGAACAACTACTAGCAGCATGACAACTTCTCTCGGCATGACCACTTCCTTGGGCATGACGTCTATGGACTCATCCTATGCGCTAAAGTCGAGTGCCAGCAGTGCAACTCTCGCTCCGTCAAGCCTGAGTGGCAGCTTCACAACATCCAGAACCAAGAGCAGTCTGAAGAAATCTCCAACTAAAAAGTATACGCCGAGTAGATTGGCGACAAAGGACACCAGCTATCCAGGCTACAATAAGTTGAGATTGGACAGTGCTATTAGTCCAAAGCACTCGCCACGACCGACAATTGGTAGTGAGAAGGTAGTCGATTTTATCTTTTTTGTGGTATGGCATAGCGAACAAAGGAGCAGGTAGGTATCTTGCATGGTAAGAGAAGACCGCTGCCCATCACCACCTGCGCCTTTGTGTGGCTGGCTTTTAATGCCATACGTTGAATATTACGTGAACCCGTGGTATGACTTCGAACGAACCGGCCCAATTAGTGCGTTAGAATATGTTCAGCATGGTTCTCCCACAGGTGCAAGATATTGAACAAGATACAAATTCTTTGTTGAATATATTCATCACCAATGGGCCCGGCAGACGTCTTCCTGCCTGGTTCGCCACCGACCGGATCCAGGATCCAATTATGAACACATAGCAATCTTTGTCCCCGCCAAATCACGATACAATAATATCGCTCCATTTTCATAGTCAGATAATTGTGTTGTCTTCCCGGAACCTATCCACTAATACTTGAATTTTATAGTAGATATTAAAGTCAAATTGACTTACTATTACGAATCTTTAGTAAAGAAAAGATTGTTTATGAACTTTAACAGGCAGTTATAAAAATTTTCTCTGCATAAAAACCTTGTACTTCGAGGAATAGTATAAAAAAAATTAATGAAATCAGATCAGACACATTTTGGCGTCTTATATTATAGATGACAAAGAAAACAACTATCCAATTTTTTTAAATTCCAGGTCCACTTTCAAGAAAACCAAGACGATGTGATCTTCCGTCGCTCAAGTCGCAACACCGAAAACCGCCACTCCATGATTCATTACGATCACGACCTCTCAAAGCCCGAGCTCAAAGAGCGACCAGCCACCGTCTACGAACCGCTTCATATAAATTACGCTGACTCACCCACGCTAGGCTCTCCTAAAACATCGAAAAACGAACTGCGAAGTCTAGATTCCCTGCCGATGGATTCCCCGCAGCTTTCAAGAGTAGATCTTCGTGATTCAGATAGAAGTCTAGACTCGCCGAAGCTGAGGGGGGATTATTTTCGAGACAATGGCTTGGAATCGCCTAAGTTAGTGGCTGGAGTGCGGAATATTCACTTGGACGACCATAGCCAGATGGACGAAAGTGGATATTATAGTCCCGGTAAGTTTTTTATCGTATAGCGGACGATGGAGGAGATGGGTCTCCTATATGGCAAGAGAACACCGCCGCCCATCAACAATCGCGCCACAGTCCGCGCTTTGGATATGTTGCCGGCTATTTACGCCACTTAAGCGTAATTTTTAAGGATTTTCGATACACCCGCTCACTGAGCGAAATACAAAAGCACCGTTTCAAATACAGCTACCTTATGTCGAGTTTTAAGTTTTTTTTATTTTTAAGTCTATCAACAAATCAGAAATATTTTACATAGGACTACATACTAACTTTGCACTCCGCTCGTAGCTAAATGATCTTATAAGCCTACCACGAAGCGGAGATATCGGTTTCGATGCCCGGTCCGAATAAAAAATTGTAATAATGTAATTTATTCGGTCTAGGAAATAATAATCTAATTTATTTCAGTTTATTGGAAGGGCTTAACAGTGGCCTGACGAATATTTTAACAATACAATAAAATAATTTATTGATAAGCAAAAAGTTACATGTCACTTTATCGAATTATTTCATTTTTATATTATTGCTATATTAACTAATTTATACTCATATTATAATATATTTTAAATAAGTATTAATATTTATTTATTTAATTAAAGTAAAAAAAGTCATAATTATTCTTTGTATTGTACATTATATGTTTCATTATTCTAGTCTGTAACATTACTTTTATTCTAATTCAGTTAATACAGGTTAAAAATGCATATTCATTTATACAACTTTATTATTTTTTCAAAGAAAAACCTTTAATAACTCTTCCACACTGAAGAATACTGGAGGAAATGCATATGTTTACAAATGTTTGTATATAAATATTAGGAACTGGATCTATGTCGACCGAAATTTCAAGCGACAATGTCTTTTAAGTATTTTTCTATAATAATACGTAAAGTTTTGATTCGTTTGTTCAAGAAATAAACTAATTGCTGACCAATAATTAATTAAAGAACGTACATATTTCTTAAAGAACGGCAACGCACCCGGGGCTATGCAAGGGCTAGGCGTGTCCATGGGCGGACGACCGCTTGCCCTAGGTGAGCCTCTAGGTTTTTATTTAAAAAAAATCCTATCTTCGTAGGGAGAAGACAACAAGCACTGCATGAGCAACATTTCGATGGTTACGAAGTTGTTGGGGCAGAAGTCAGCAGCGAAACCACTCCAGAGCCTGTTTGCAAGTCAGTACCTGCAATTATTATTTAATTTCTTGTATGGGTTTGTTTTTTACCACCATGAAATTTATAAAAGAATTTCACGTTAATTGCTCTATTTATAACTCAAGAAAGGCTGAACTGATTTGTCTGAAAATTTGTGGGGAGGTAGCTTACAATTAGGCTAAAGATATAGGATACTTTTTGTCTGAATACAAAAATAGATTTTAGCGTATCTGTTTTTGGGTTTAGCGGACTTCAGTTCATTATTGGACTTGGTTGCGTAACGGGCACGACGATGTCTGCCCCGGTTCTACTAGCAAATTTATATTAAAGACAAAGCTACAATTTTTTATAGAAACTGTGGCAAACGAGCAGGAAGCTCACCCGGGGTAAGTGGTTCAATAAAATGGAAGTTGTAAACTAGAATTGGTACAATATTTTTCAGCGGCATAATCAGTAAAGCTCAAGAGTTTTTGTACGAGTAATGGCTACTTTTAAATACCTTTTCAGTACATCATGCACGTGGTGCGGTCGCCGGGTCCGTGCCACAGCACTAGAAGCCCATTATTGGAGACGATGTGTTGTGCTCGCTCGCTGCCCGCACTGCCGGCTGGCTTTGGAAGCCAGAGCATTGCATACGCATTTATTAGGTAATTTATTCATATTACTGCAGTAAGTTGGGTAAGTTTCTTCATTTCTATCACCTCGATTTTTGTCGTTCCACAACTGAACGTTTTTTAAGGCATTTTGTGCACACCGCTACTTTGTGGAATCAGCTTCCTGCAGAGGTATTTCCAAACCAATAACGACTTCAAAAAAGAGCGTAAGTATCTCTTAAGGGCCGGCAACGCATCCGCGCTTCTGCAAGGGTTAGGTGTGCCCATGAGCGGAGGTTTGCTTTTCCTAGTTAGACTCTTGCTAGTTTACCGCCGTTTTCATACATAAAAGCTCATTCATAGTGGTACTTTGTTCGCCCAACTCCCGCGCTAAGCTGTAAAGGTCGACCTGGCCACCGAATCAATAAAATAGAATACCTGCGTAAAATGGTACTTCAACTGTGTTTCGCTGTGTGAGGAAATCAGAACCCTTCTAAGTTTAACTTGCTGCTTAAGTCATACAATTAAAACGCTTCTGGCTGCCCAGATGTGTATGGGCGGTAATTTCTTTCTATCAGAGGTCCAGCCTGCCCTGTCGTCCGCTATATTATTATTATTAATATAAAATGTGTAAGGTGCCAACGGTATTTTTTGTTACAGAGGAATGTTCGCTCAGCGAAGGTCTATGGAAGGCTTGCGCAAAATGTGGCGCCGCTTTGCGCTCGGATGAGAGTGACTTTCACGCCAACTGTATTCGTAAGTTTCTTACTTTCCATATATCTTTCAAAATGTGGTAAACACAACACTTAAATTAGGTTCAATCGTTTACCATTGGTTAAAAAAACTATCCTATATCTAATAAAAATGTAATATTTTATCCGTATTTGTGACCTTGGCAATATGTTTCTGAATGATCTTAAAAAAAATTTAATTAGTTATAATTTCTATGAGTATTTTTAGATGTCTGAATCATTAACTTGTCATCGTGGTCTGATTTTGTTTGATTGACTGTGAAGTAGTCTAATATTATTTTTATAGTGGGTTCATTATTATATAAAAATAATTGTTTTCATTAACTCTCAATCTAAAGTTTGCATTAATAATCTTATTTGATCATTCCAGCGTTGGGCCTTGACGAATGGAAGTGTCCGTACTGTTTCACCAATGTGCTTGCAAGGGACCTGCCCTGGCAGAGGCACCTCATGCAGTGCCCCAGGAACCCCCGACTCTCGCTTTCTTCATAGATTGAGATTTGGTCAAAATTCTGAATAAAATTCAAGTAAAATTACTATGCTACTTAAATAAAACTCCCACTAAGGTACTTGGGAAGTTTTAAAAAATTAAATCCTATCCGTAAATGAAAAATAATATGTTATTGAAATAATTTATGTGTGATAGTTTTAAATTGGAAAAATGAGTGAAAACTAGAATTTGAATTGTAATGTACAATAGAGCGTAGGCGACATGAGACTGTTTTTAATGAATGTAATTTTTCTAGTGTGTAAGGTACAACCGGTCCTTGATTATGTGAATAATTACTTAAAATACGCGAATTAAATATCCTAATCTTCATAACTAAAGCGAAACTCGACTAATTATTACGCGTAATTGTAAATACACACCTTGTTTGCTAGTATTGCCTATCTCACATAAATCGGCACAAAACGTTTAAGGATCCCGCATACCAGCTTTCATAAGAGCAGTGGTTCCCAAATTATTGCTTCATATGCCACTTTCAAATTTCTTTATCTGGTGGACAATTGCAGCTATATTACTACTAATTTCTCAATGTCGAAAAAAAAGTGGAGATTAAATCTTCTAAAAATAAGAGTTTCAATGACGAATTAACTTTCGAAAAAAAGGCTAGAATTAATTTCTTCATAAGGTCAATTATTTGATAGAACTCAAGTCAACATTTTAGTTCATGCAACGCTCATTACAATTGTAGACTCAGATTTTTTGTCACACCCGTAACACGTGGACCCTTGGGGGTCCACCTGGGGAATTACTGCTATAGAAAATGGAAAATTAATTATATGATATGAGAAGAGTATGAGGTAATCAAGCCGAATAAATGTTAAGCCTACGTTTTATCGTAAGATAACTTGTGCCGCATATATTTCAATCCTTTTACATGCGTATTTATGTTAAGCTATATTTAACTTAAAATGTCAATTTCCTAAGAACCGTCTTTTATGTCCACTTAACCGTCCACTGAATATAATCCGTCGTGCACTTTATTTTATTTCTACGCTATGTCATTCACATCAGGGTTGCTGGCCAAAATAAAATTTTGCTCACCTTTGCACGTCCATTAAAATATTTTTAACCCCAAAATCCAATGTCTAAGATATGCAGACTTCCTTGTTCTATATGCCTTCTAAGCAGAACTAAAGCAAGCGATAACTGGTAATATAAACCTAATTAAAGTAATATTATTTAAAAATCTACAACTCGTATCAATAACGGTTAGTATTTTGCATATAGAAATTGGACGTTAGCTATGAAATGTACAAAATAAACTGTCCATTAAGTTAAACCTTTCTTAAACTACAATTAACCATTTAAATGCAAGTACAGTAGTGTTTTTTATTGTCTATTTAATATAAATTCAAGATCGAACTGAAGAATTTTCATATTGCTCAGTTTTATATTGATTATTCGGTTGTTCTTTGGTTTATATTGTCTTAACGTAAGTTAATATGGGATTGTGTTAAAAATAACTTGAATTTAAACGTGTTATCATGCTATAATTGTTATAGTACAAGTGTACATATTTAGTACATTTTTTGTATTTAATGTAGTAAATTGTTATTTTTATTGCGCAATACTCGCTTTAATTACAGATATAATTGAAATGTTTTAGAAATTACTCCTTAAAAATGATTTGTTATTTTTTACTTTTAATTGTTTTTGTTAAAGTTAATTATGTGTACGTCCTTCTATAATTGGTTTTATTTGTTAGAAATGTCTTCTAGTTTTTAATATTGAAATGATCATCAAATCCATTACTTTTGATTATCAATATTGAGCTTAGATTACTACAAACAACTCGAAATTACGTAATGCTATTAATTAGATTAAAATCCTTCATAGCTATATTTATGAATATTGTATAGAACGTTTCTCGTAGGAGCTTCTATTAAAAATACGTATCTAGATTGTAGATGTTACGTACGTTACAATTTGTTACAGTACTAGGGCTTCTCAGTGAAACATGCTAAGTAACTCATAGCAAGTAATTACTACAATATAAAGACTCGTAGTAAAGCGGAAGGAGTAGTGTTCGATAACCGGACACGATAAAAATTTATAATTTGTTCAGTCTTTGGAATGGTTTCACAGTGGCCGGGAGAGTGTCTTAACACTGTCTTACCCGTTGAAGAGCCATGCTGACGCACTAATTGAGCTCATTCGAAGTGAATATCACGTGTTCATAGAATATCAGCGTGAAACGAAACTTATACTGTTTGGCAAAGTGAGTAAGATTATCATCGAAGGCCCTTGAAATTCTATTAAGCGGCGTAAAAGCCGGCAATATAAATTGAAATTTGAATTACCACACAGGAGATTTGATAGCACATTCGTTGCATGAAGTCACTCATTTATTGACCCACTGCTAATTGCAAGGGGAGCAACTTAGAAGGGTGATATTTTTTGCCTTAAAACCCAATGTCGCGGACACCAAAATATTAGTTCGTTATAGTATAGATATTGTAGATCAAAATTACATAGATTTTTTATTATATTCAACAATAAGATACAAAATCGACAGATTACTTGAGTATATTCTAAAGTCGTATGAGAAGATTGCCTATTTTGACTTACAAAACCGATCAAAGTAGTCTCAAAAAATATTACACGATATTGAAGGATAATTCAAGTTAATAATAATTAATTTCTTTGATATAAAAGTATAAGCTTTGCCTAAAATAAGTTAGGTTATATATTACAAAAATAATTGTATTCTTGCCGTGTTCTAGTCGTTTTTAAAGGATTTAGAAAACTGGTCAGTATAAATGAGCCATGTGGTAAAGTAGAAAATAATCAGGGTAAATTAGTGTAGATTAAACTTGTACAATAAATTCCTAAGATGAAAATAATTAAGAAATTGGTAGTGACATTCAAGTCGAGGTCAGTTGCCTTACATACTTGGAAGTCTATACGGTCTATAATAGAGTAGCAAATTCGTAGTAAAAATATCTTAACATTATGCAGATAAAATTTCAAATATATTGATAATCACAAGTAATACTGGACTAGTCTGTTTTTATTGCTTTACGTTTTTTGTTAAGGTATAGCGAATGTTTCTATGTCATGGATTCATTAAAACAAAATTCATTCTTGTAACACAAAGAATTCAAAGACGCAGGCTATTATTCAAGGTGATGTAATTCTTAGGCATCCACAAAGTTATATCTCTCTGGTACACCTTGTGTAATGTACAAATACTAACCCATTTGATAATCCTAAAACATCCTTACAGATACCTGCTGAATCAATTTTGATCAAACCAAGATGTCGGTTTACTTAAAATTCAGTAAAGAATACTGTTGATTTGATGTAAAATAGTTTCTAATGTAAGTGTTATCTCATCAGAGATTGAACTTGAAATAAA
>DWCF01005563.1:0-13976 GCA_018230265.1 Delias oraia
TATCAAGCCGTTCCACAGATCGAATTAATTATGCTATGCTTAACTTAGTTTAATTTTTTTTAACATACATCAAAAACATCCTTAAGTGCGTTATACTTCTTCACAATAATATCCAACTCTCTTTGCTTCCGCAAGATGATTAGCGCCTTCTGGTCGTACGCCTCTTGAAGGCTCTCTATCTCATTTTCCCTCTCTCGTACTTTAGCTTGAGTATCGTCCAACACAATATTATTCTTTAATTGCCTATTTCTGTGTAGTTCTATATCGAGCATCATCTTCGCGTGCTGGTTTTCCATGGCCATTAATGCGATCTCCTACAGTGATTAAAGTTTTTTTTACAATTTATACAATATTAACAGAATAAAAGCTCAATGCTTTATTATAATATAATATTCCATATTTACTTTTGATACACTTTTACGTCTACATATATATCGGATAGATTTATTTGAATTTTACTTTATTCGTTTTATTTTATGCCATTGTATTTTACTGTATTTGAAGGTTGTTTGACATTGTCGTCATGGAACTATTATGTCGGACCATGCTGTGATAAATAAATTAAATTAACGAAGACAGCTATATTTATTCTTGAATAGATGATTATCCCATATATAGTACATGTATAAAAACTATTTAAAATATATCCTATATACATAATTTGTAGCTAATAGTAAATTTTCATATTTTCAAATAAGGTATGCTTTGTATATGAATCGGATAAAAAACCTTGGATTAGATATAATGAAAAAGGATTATTTGTGTTCAGAAGAAACATAATACGATTGTATAGAGTAAAATACCTGTTTTCTCGATATTTCTCTCATCTTCTTGATACCGTTCGCCATTGATTCCACAGCCTTGTCGTTGAGCAGACATTCTTGGAGATTCGTCAGAATATCATTCTCCAATTTCAGCTTCAACTCCAGGCGATGATCATATTCTTTTTCCGTACTACTGAATATGTTTCTCATTGTTTGATTTTCCTATAAAGATAGAAATCGTCATTCATAAAGACATATAGGTGCCAATTTATTCTCAGAATTATATAATATGTAATTATAATTAAATTCAAAAATTACGGAAAATCAGTTTCAAAATGAGTATAACAAATTTTACTTCATATGAAAGACGTTTTTCACTACTTGGCACTTGGCAGCTGCCGTAGTGTAAATTGGTAATTTTATCATTAAAATGCCTATTTATATCTAAAATACCTAGTTATTATTTAGTTCAATTAAACAAGGCCTAGTCGTTACGCACTTCACAAACTGTGTCAGTTTAAAAAGATAATTTAAAGTTTAAATATATACTGTTGTATGTTGGTATATACTGTTATATCGATATAACTATTATTTGGAGTATAAATAAAAAATGTTGAATTTCCCATTGCATTGACCTCAATGTTTGTCCAATCGTTGTTTCCGTCAAAGATTCTAATGGTTTTTTCCTTAGTTTTGATGGGACTTACGTCGGGCATAGTAATTTTATAAAACGTGTTAATACTTAAATACCTATATATCTTTTCTTTAGAAAATTAAATAGTTTTTTTTAAACGATCTTCCGAACCGCTTCGTAATAGTACTCACAGATTTCATTAGGTCCTGATCCCGCTGTGACATATCTATGGACTCCGTCAGTTGAGTTATTTGGGCTAACAGGTTCACCCTTTTTGACTCCTCCGTTTCGTCTTAAGAAAATACATGTAAAGACAAAACCCTACATATAATTTTATACGTAAATACTATAATATTTATTAAATATATAAATAATGTTATAAAACTCTAGAATTTTTATTATATCTTACATAATAAAAGAGCGTCATGAACGAGCAGTCTTGTAAGTACCGTGTAGTCATGGGCACCGGGTTCGAATTTCGGTCTGAATAAAACTTAAACTTAACTTGAATTAAACTTACTTTGTATTTTATTCCGTCTTTGGAAGTTTATAACATCCTCTTACTAATGGGAGAGTCATGCTGAAGCATATGCAGACGTACTGATTGGGCCGATTAATTCAGAGTGATATCACAACGGGATATGGAATACTAATCAGTAAGAAAACCTGAGGTCCTTTAAATTGCGTAAAAAAGCTGGCAACACAATTTAGTGCGGTTTTCCATGGGATGTTACAATTAAACAATAAAAAATATTCGATAAGTTTTGCGAAAATCGTGTAATAGTTTTAGGATTTAATTAGTTTAACCTAGAAGTATGTATACGGGAAATTTTGTATGAACGTTTTACTAATTGTATACGTACAAAGTTTGTTTGCGTTCATAATGTCATAATCAAGTTTGTCCTTGTTCATGGCAATCTCTTTTCCCTTATTCATTTCTTCCATTGTAACCTTTTTGGTTATCTCTAAATTGTTAAGCAACGTTCGATAATTCTCTTGAAGTGTCCTGAAATACAAAATGTAATTTGGGTGTAAATTTTTAAAAAATTGCCATATAGGTATTGGTAAGACATTAGAAAAATTTACTATAAAAAAATGTTTAATAAAGTCTAATAATCACATTACTAATTTTATACATTATAATCAATAATTGTATTAAATATAATTATTTTAAAGAAACGCAGAAATTCTATAAATCTGTTAACCACAGCTCTGCGTCTATTTTATTTTCACATTTTAGAAAGCCAAAGCTTCAAAATAATACGTAGAATAATTACTAATAGATACTATAAATATATATACTATAGAATATTATTAAACCAAGATGGTTAGAGGAAATAAATCATTAATATAATAACTTGTAATCATCTCGCACGGAATCATAGATTCGGTCCCTCTGCTGAATATTGATGAGAACCGAATTCCACAAACTCACGAGACGCTTTTTATCCAATTCCAGGTCCTCCAACTCAGCAGCATATGCCGTGACCTAAACATAATAGGCTATATAATGTATATTATATAACAGCTGGTGATAATATTCAAAGCATATGCTGTTAGCTACACACATTAGGTTATATATTATATAACAGTTCAAACTTATATAGAGTAGTTTTGGGTGTTGTTGCCTAGTCGGCCAGTATGGCACAATGTTATTTCTTTCGAAACAAACCAACACTAGCCTTATCATTGTTTTGAAGTTAATTATCTTTTTTTTTAATAACTACTTGCTGTGTGACCATACGGTTCTTTGACAGCTTTATCGCGGATATCTTAAATGTTTATCTTAAATGTTTTGTCTTCAAAATTGCTTACGGTGTGCCATTTTACCTGAAACTACTATATTATACTAGGTTTAAAGTAGATTGTTATGAATTTTTAATAAAGGTATAGTTTCAGCAGACCAGAAAGGGAAATCGTAATTTGTTAGGCACAATTCCAAGATTTCTACCATGTTACCCACTTCTTCATATGAATTATTGACAGTCATTTGAAATTTGTATGTTAAATATATAAATATATATAAATCTTTATAGGCCTATGTCCAGCAGTGGACTTGAATGGGCTGATGATGATGATGATGATTTGAAATTTGAATAACAGCGATACGCTTTGAAAAAAATATATTTTTCTTTATTTACATTAAAAGTAAAGTGAATATAAATCTAAATATATTATATATTTATACTATATCTGAATAAAAATCAAATTTTGTAGTCACCTTATCATTAACTTTTTCCATTTCATTACTCTTAATCTCCATTTGCTTTTGAAACATTTCCAGTTTTGATTCTAATTTCCAGACCTCATTGCTCAATCCGTAAATTATCATATCCTGTGAAGCATAAACAAATTAAAGCATTAGAAATTTCTAACAAAATTTGTCCCAAAAATCGTCATTTTTATGTTCACAAAAGCAAACACATACCAGCTCTCGTTTTTCATCAGCGAGGGCCCGCTTCTCAGCACGCATTTTGTCTGACATCCTTTGACTGACAGTCAGATCGGATTCAGTCTCCTCCCGCCATGACTCCAGCTGTCTGCATAGACTTGTCAGCGCTTCCAACTCTTCGGTGGCTTCACGCTCTTTATAAAAAATGAAAATCTCTTTATAAAACGTGTTATTTTTGATATAGTGGTCCAAATGGCCAGTGACGCAACCTTGACTAAACCATTTCTTATGAAAACTGTGGTAAACGAGCTGGAGGATCACCTAGGATTAGCTGCCCTCTAGTCATAGACACCTTCAGCTCTTGCAGTACTACGTGTGAATTACCGGCCTTTAAGGAATATGTACGCTCTTTTCTTCGCCAAGTATTATTTATTTGAAATAGCCCTGCTGGTAGTTGATTCCAAACAGTAGTGCTTCGCGGCACAAAAAGCCTTAAATATGCTCAGTTGTTAAACGAAAAACATCGAGGTTTAACTATAAACTGGAGCTAATGATGTCCATATATATTTCTTTATAATATATGTTTGCTCAACTAGGCATATTATGTCTCGTTTTTGAAAAACTACTTTCAGATCACATTAGCGAGACGTTATTAAAGCACTTCAGAAATTGTTACAAGCTAACGTGTGGGTAAGTGTATGGATGAATAAAACACAGCCATCAAACCCACCAGTCACAATATGTTGATCTAACTTTTCTTTAGCATTACTATATTGCTCGTTGCACAGCCGCGCCTTTTGTTCCGCGGCCTGTCGGTCAGCTGTACTCTTAGCTAAATTCCCTTCATATTCTTCTATCAAAACCTTTGTATTAAAAAGCACAAATCCATCAAAATATTACAAAAACTATAAGTTTTTTAAATGCAATGACTTTTAGCGCCATCTAGATTGTTGTAGTGGAACTATTAATGCAATAAATAAATATATGAGAGCCTCGTAGCTTAATAGATTTAAAAGTGTATCATGAAGCGAGAGGTATCGGGGTCGAAATCCGGTCCGTCAATTATAAATTAATTTATTCAGTCTCTGGAATGCTTTGACAGTGGCAGTGCGAGTGTCTTAAAAGTGTCGCCCCCTTGGGAGAGACATGCTGAAGCATATTCCGATGCACTAAGTGGGTCGGCTCATCCAAAATAATACCACGGGCTCACAGAATACTTTACGAATTATTTACGTGATAACGAGTATGTTTTGATAGAGTCAAACGGTACTTTACTGTGTTTCGCAAAGTGAGTGAGGATAACGACGGGCCTTATAGTGCCGCTTAAGCGGCGTAAAACTCCGGCAACACAACCAATGTGCGGACTAAGGTGCGGTTGTCCACGGGCGGCGATGTTCTCTTACCATATAGAAGACCCACTAGCTACGTTGTCTGTTGTTGTCTTGTTGTTGATGAACGAAATTTGCCTTCGCTACATACCCTTTGAGCATTGGTGTCATGATCACTTCGGTAAATGGCTTCTAAATTTTTCTCATACGACACTTTGCTAAGCCTCAATTCTTCTCGCTGAAAGGAAAACACACTTATTATTTCAGTAATCTATTTATGTAATATATAAAAAGCAAAAACCTTTCAGCAACATGCAAAATTAATATTGCATACGTGACAGTTTTTAATTTAAAATATAAGTCGATAAAATATTGAAGATTAATGTATGAAAAATGAAAAAACAATGTTAAAAGAATACTTTAGTCGGCCTCATTACAAATATATGTTCTGTGGAATTAAAAATGTTAACTTTTAGTAAAAATAAAGCAACATTCGGTACTACCCATTTTAAAACACGTGACCCACATAACTCGATATAAACAGAGTTTTTTTATATAAAGATGGTAGCAAACGAGCAGGAAGCTCATCTACGATAAGCGATCGTCCGCCCATGGACACTCTCTGTCTTTGCAAGTTTTGTTGAAATGCCTCTGCAGGTAGCTGATTCCACAGAGTAAAAATTTAAACGTTTAAAATCTTAACCAAATTGAGAATTTCTTCTTCTGCGATGGCATTCTCCTTTTCCAAGAATTGCTTGAGGGTCTGTTGGAAGCGTTGCATTAAAGGATGATGGGACTCTAGTACAGCCGGCATCGCTCCTATCTCGCGTTTACTGCGCCATCTATAAAACGACGATGTTGTGTTAGAAAAATAAAATAATAACTTTTAATAAATCAAGTAAATGCCATAAAAACTGAGTTTTAAATACACCGCAAAAAGAAGGAAAAGAACATATACTATACTAGCAAAGTTGAAAAACATGGATTGGTAATTTTAAAACTAGAATAACATGAGAGGTATAAATATAATATATGAAAAACTTATGTTATAAATAAAAGTTAAACAATCCTATTAAACCGATCAGTACCATATTATCTTCTTTTTTTTTTGTTTTTGTGACTACCAATCGCAATTTCGACAGTATCAGTGTATATTATAACGACAAAGAATCGAGCAAGAATATAAACAAAATTCAAAAATAGATATAACTTAGTAAAACCATGAACCGACATTGAATATGAAAACACCAAAAAATTCATGAATAGACATTCAAAGACAGTAACGTAAGTTGAACTGAAATAGACTCACTCGTCAAAAACCTCTCTGCCAGCCTTTTTGCAGTTGCATCTATCAACGAGACATCGACAGCATGTGCATATGCCATCCTCTCGCGGAGGCTCCACACATTCGCACACCGACTCCTGTACCTAATGATGAAATTTTAAACTTTTAAATTTTTCATAGTATAAAATGTTCAATAATAACATATATAACCGACACCTAAGATGATTATAAAATTTATTTCCATAAGGTAATCCAATCAAAAAAATATTGAAAATTATTTAACAAAAACAAATATATTATTTATTTATTCGATAAATAAAATATGCAATAATTGGTTTAAAACTTACATGCGGGTAAATTAGCGTTTCATTGCGATAGTAGATGCACTCTGCATTGTGTTTGATCAGATCGTGCTCATCTCGAGGACAAACGCACTCCGGTAGAGGTGGTCGGCTCTGCTTTGGACTCTCAGTGCATGCACATTTACTTTCTTCATCCGACATAATTGTTAACATTAAAATCACAAGACTTGATATCAAAGCAAAAATTGAAAAACAATTACGCGGTTGCTAAGCAACTGAACTTTTGAAAAGATAGAATCTTTTGGTAACACAGTTTGTGAGTTTTTTTGTAATATAAACAGATAATATAATTTTACAGTTGATACAAGAATTTATTCTCCAATTTATATTGAAATAAATCTTTTATATTATTAGTATTGATATTTTGAAAAATTTTGAGTCTTCATAATATTTTTATCTATAATTGACAAATTACAATTCCCGCTAAACCACAGGTAACTTTGTTTCCATAGCAACCACGTTTAAACAAATAAAAATACAGTTGAAAACTATTTTAATCTTAATAAAATGGTAATATCTTGAATAACTATTGCATATAAAATAATGAATATGTTAAGAACTGTATCTTTTATCTTTCTTCTATAGATTTTATCAAGAGCGAAACCAGCTAATGTAATAAGAACGGGTAGTGGTGCAACGAAAAAGCAGTTTCCCGAACTAGAAGATTTTCTTGTAAAGAGGGACTACAGCGGTGCTATAACTATGCTTGAAGTATGTATAATAGATAAGAAATTAAATATACATAGACTTATTTTTAAATATTTATAAAATTAAATTAAATTTGGTTTTTTCTAAATGTTTTTGATAATATGTTTACTATTACATATTTATGAAGTACATACAAGGATAATTATAATTGATTTATTTTATTTGTAAGAATTATTATAACTTTAAATGCACTATATAAAGTAAATAAATTATAGCAATCATCATCATCAGCTTTTAAATCCACTGCTGGACATAGGCCTTCCCCAAAGACACCCACCTATTGCGATCTGGATCCAACAGTTGCCCTTTATCAGATCGTCTTACCATCAATAAATAATAGCAATATTTCACATTTAATCTTAATAAATTACTAATATGAAAGCAATAATTACAATTTTAATTACAAGCAAGTATTAATAATCACTGGATAGTCAGCTGAAACGGTACTTGTACTGTATTTCGCAGAGTGAGTGAGGATAGGAGGCCCTTAAAAATGCCGTATAAGCGGCGTACAAAGCCAGCAACACAACCAATACGCAGACCATGGCGCGGTTGTTCGTGGGCGGCGGTTTTCTCTTACAATATATGAGAGCCACCTGGTTTGTCCGATATAGAATAAAAAAATAATTGGGTTTCTACCATAGCTTTCATACCAATGTCAACAAATTATATCTCAGTTCCTAGCACTAGACGGAAATACTTCAGAGTGGGTTGCAGCATGGATCGCCTGGTGTTGGTTCCACTTAGCTGAGTACCGTCGAGCCCTTGACAAGTATTTGGAATTGCGAAGCAGAGAAAAACTGGACGCCCGAATACTTGATAATATCGCACTGGATATTGCCGTGTGCTACTTTTATTTGGGTAAGTAATAAATTACTAAATACAGTCAGCAGTATTTTATATAACTTTGACATCATATTTTGTGTTATTTTTTCCAATTTTCGATATGATACTTTAAGAAATTTGAATTACTCAACGACGTGTTAAAATGTCATGTGGTGATGGAAGATCATATTTTCTTCTATTTTTAGGAATGTACAAAGAGTCTCAAGAAACTGTAGAAGCAGCACCACAATGTGCATTAAAGGTAAATTTAAAGTTATTTAAAGTCGCCGTCATATAATTTGTTTCTAGTGGATAATGGAGCAGGTGGATCTCTTATATGGTAAGAGAACACCGCCGCCCCAGGAAAACAACAATTCTTTAACAGACTTTATTGATTTAACCTTAAATGTCTAATTTAAATATTTATTTTTTATTTTTGTATTACGGACAACGGAGCAGTTGGGTCTCCTATGTGGTAAGAGAATACCGCCGCCTATGAACAACCGCGCCACACTCCGCGCATTGATTGTGTTGCCGGCTTTTTACGCCCCTTAAGTGGCACTTATGCGGCGTAAAGCTTGGCTTGGCTCAGCCCTTGGCTCAAGGGCCTCCGATATCCTCACTCACTCAGCGAAACAACAGTTCAAGTATCATTTCACTTTGAGTATTCTGCGAGTCCGTGGTATCACTTCAGACGATCCGGTCTTTCAGACGATCGGAATTAGTGCGTCAGAATATGCTTCAGCATGGCTCTCGCACAGATGAAAAATCTAAATTTAGTGACAATCTTGTACCGCGTCTGAGATTTTGTTGTATATTAGTATATAGTTACGCATACAATGAGAATAATTATTATACATAATAAAATTGATATAAATTATCGGAGTATCGGTCGCCCTTAAAATTAAGGCGTTAAGTGGGCGTAAAAACCCGGCAACACAACGAAAGTGCGGATTGTGGCGCGGTTGTCCGTAGGTGCGTCGGCAGTGATATTTTACTATAGAGGAAACCCGCGTACTTCGTTGCTTTCTATACAATAAATGAAAAAGCATGTATTTTTGTACAATTTGTAAATTATTATTTTAAAAATATTAATTTAATTTAATTGACTCCGACAGGTATTTCTATGGAGGTCCGAAGGGTAGGCCTATGTCCAGCATTGGACGTCCTACGGCTGAAATGATGATGATTTTATAAATCCTTTCAGAATCGTCTACAATTTCACTTAGCGCACAAATTGGAAGACGAAGATGCTTTGATGCGTGCGCATGCGGCTTTACGTGATGTTCCTGAAGACCAGCTCAGCTTGGCATCCGTCCACTACCTGCGGGCTCATTACCAAGAAGCTATAGACGTTTATAAGAAACTTCTGCTTGACAGACGGTAATATATTTACAAACATACAAAATCTATTGCTAACAACATTTTTAGTTAAGCTTTGGTTTATTTGAATATTTTGTGAGTTAATTGTTATACTGTTGAAATAATTTCAGTTATAAGAGGTACGAAACAGGCGATATGGATTGGATCAAAGTTTTGGCACATTCTCCTTGGTAAATTAAGGCCTAGATTAGATTAAAGCCGTTAATACAATCTGTAATAAATAACTCATTTCATTTTTAATACATTCACATTTAGAGTAAATATAGTTAAGTACCTACCTACGTCATGGTTTTCTATAGACATTTTCGAAGCCATTAATAATAGTAATAAGTTGTTAACTATTTACCATTAAGGTAATAAGATTTTTTATTAGTACTGAACAATTTGGTTTTCAATTATTTAAAACTCATTAAATACTGAAGAACACGGTTGAAGAGTCAAATGTGAATATTAATAATGTTTGGAATAAAAATCTGTATTAAGTTTTGTTTATTCCATTGAATCAGCAGAATGACATATATGTCAAGATATAAATAATAAGCTTTTATCGTGCTTACAGTACATACATGGCGCTCAATGTGTACGTGGCATTATGCTACTACAAGCTGGACTACTATGACGTATCACAAGAAGTCCTTGGAGTCTACCTCACGCAGCATCCGACATCCACGATTGCATCCAATCTTAAAGCATGCAATCTCTTCAGGTATATTATTTAAATATCAAGTTTCATAAGCATTTCAGTCGACGGAGCAGATTGGTCTATGTAGTGAAAGAACACCGCCGCTCATGAATAACTGCGCCGCAGTCCACGCCTTGCTTGTGTTGCCGGCACTTTACACCGCTTAAGCGGCGCTTTTCAAGGGCCTCCGATATCCTCACTCAATCTGCGAAACAGAGTACGAGTATCGTTTCACGCTGTGTATTCTGTACACTTCGGACGAGCCGGCCCAGTTAGTGCGTTAACATACGCTTCAGCATGGCTCTCTTCGTTAAAAAACAATGTGAAAGGCATTCGTATCTAGAAAGAGCATGATTACTTTACAGAAATGTGTGCGGTTTATAATATTGGGAAAATAACGACCATTAGACTCAGCTAGAATAAGGGATCCTCCGCCCATGGACACTCGCCGTCCCTGGCAAACCTCGAGTGCTTACGTATTGCTTACGTGATTGCGAATATGTTTTAATTTCAAGCTTATGTTATATGTTATAAAAATATATATATATATATTTTATTATTATTATTATATCCGTATATGTACTATCATTAAATAGATATTTAATAATTTATAGGCTGTACAACGGTAAATCTGCGGAAACAGAATTGAAGCAAATTTCATCAGACCAACACACTTTTGGGCAAGATCTTGTGAAACATAATCTGGTGGTGTTCAGAAACGGTGAAGGAGCGTTGAAGGTATAAATCACCTTTTTAAAAACTATTAAACTAGTAAAAACCGCTACAGAATACAATAATTGTTTCATCACAAATCGAATGATACGAAATTTATAATTGCAAATTTTATAATCTCGCAAGAATATTATTAAATTATTAAAAGTAAATTCCAGATTTAGGTTTGAAAAATGTAGAAACAAAATGTTTGTGAAAGCTATATATTTGCTCAGTATTCTCCCGATAAATCTCTTTTAAGTCATGATTTATACTTAAATTTTTTCTTATGAATAATATTTTTTAAGGTTATAAGAGTGTATTTAGTAGAAAATGTTACGTTAACAGCCTGGCAACGCTCTCGCGGTTCTGCAGGGCTAGGATGTCCATGAGCGGAGGTCCTCTTGCCCTCGGTGAGCCTTCGACTTGTTTCATACCGTTAACATAAGAAACTCACAGCCACATTCGAGCTTTCCGTGGCTTGCTTGGCTGTGGATTTCGCACCGAAACCACACCCACTCCACCTCAGACCTAACATTGAATTCTGGGCATGTACATCCCATATATTATTTCTTTGTTTATATCATAATTTCAGGTATTGCCTCAGCTGGTGGACGTTGTGCCGGAAGCGAGGCTCAACCTGGCTGGTTACAGGCTGCGCCACCGCGAGCCATTAGAAGCGCGGGAGTTGTTAGAGCCCCTACAGCCCACTTCACCTTTGCACTACATCTTGCGCGGAGTGATTGCTGTGCGAATTTTCAATGAAACGGGCGATGTATGACTTTCATATTTTTGAAAATCGAATTTATATGAGACCTATACAATCACAGGCAGCTGAACGCCATAATATCTAAAAATGCGTTTACTCTATATCTTATTACATATATATATAACATGTCATGTCGTTTTTCCGCAATGGACTCCTATACTGCAGAATCGATTCACCTTTAATTCGATATGATTCTATCTAAGGCGATACAAAATTTTTTGACTGGATAAAGATTGAATGTAATAGAATATACGAGTTAATATGTCTACGAAGCTCATCTAGCCTTCAAGTGCAACTATATACTGTACATTGCATTGGCATCCGCCTTTGCAAATAATGCACAAATAAATAATTTACAAAGTAAATATCAAATATCCTTTACTTGTGTTTTACCTCTTTTAAATGTACAGGAAGAGCAGATGAAGCTAGCTCAGCAGAGCTTCCATCTGGTAGGCAGTTCAGCATCAGAGTGCGATACAATTCCGGGTCGGCAGTGTATGGCTTCTTCGTATTTCCTCGCGGGACAGTTGGAGGAAGTGCTGGTCTATCTCAATTCTATCAAGAGCTTCTTTGTAAATGATGACACATTCAACTTTAATTACGCCCAGGTACTATTGGCAAGTGTCTATTGTAATTTTATGTTTGCTATTTGATTTACCTTGGTTTTTTTAACCACTATCGAAGTGAAATTGCGGGTCATTCCAATATAAATATAGTGTAATGGGATGAATATAAGCATGTCTGGTTATATTTGGAAGATGTTAGGACCTGATTTGTTATTATTATTAAATATAAATTATTTAAAAAAATCAAAACGTAATATTCTGATATGTGCACAGATTTATATATATTATTATTAATATATATAATTTTCTCTCCAAGTCAAAAGTCGGCACTGGATTTTACCGGGAAGCTGAAGAATGTCTTCTACTCATCCAAGATGACAGCATTCGTAGCTCCTTCACGTACTTGGCATGTTTGTGTCGCTGCCATATCATGAACAAGGAGGCACACCTTGCTTGGGAACTTTGTTTGAAGGTTTGATTATTTTCATATTAAAGGACAAATTATCTTCGTGTAAAAACCTTATAAATTGCGAATGGATTTACTTTAAAGGTCTCTCAATTGGTAACATTAAAGAATTATAAGTCATGAAATTATATTAAAATACGTTTTCTACATTATGAGGCACACGAACGTGTTTGAAATAAGGTGTCATTATAATATGGCAATTAGGCAAGACTCTTCAAAGGAATTAAGCGTTATATGAAGTTTTGATTGTTTTAAATAATCTTTAATGCAATATCATAATTATAAAATATTAATTTATGATAAACAGGACTTACGCAGTATGCAATGTTTATTAGGAGAATAGCTTTTAATTACAATATTTTTTTTAATTTAAACTACCACTAAATTAACACTACTTTATACTCAGTATGCAATGCCATTTTAAATTTATATATACATATCTACCCGTGGGAGAGCCATACTGAAGCATATACAGATGCAATGATTGGGCCGGCTCGTCCGAAGTGAACCACGGGCTCACAGAATACTCAACGTGAAACGGTACTTGTACTGTTTCGCTGAATATATCGGAGAGCCTTAAATGTGCCGCTTAAGTGGCGTAAAAATCCGGCAACACAACCAATGCGCGGACTGTAGCGCGGTTGTCAATGGGCGGCGGTGTTCTCTTACCACATAGAAGACCCACCTGCTCCTTATTCGCTATGCTATAAAAAAAACCATATTATTATTATTAATCAATTAAACACTATTGACAATTAAATTCTTTTAATAATATATGACAGAACATGCAATAATAATATTATTATTATACCCAGGGATAAGATTTACACTACAAATAATAATAAGGCATGTTTTCACTTGTCACGTAGGGGAAATGTCCCTGAGATAAGTTGTCCGACATTCACATAGGAAACACAAATGAATTCATTTGTAGAAACAAGAACTTTAAAAAAAAATTAAATAAAAAATATCTAAAAAATTAAATTAATAAAATTTGAAAGGTTTATTATACAAATTATATTTTACCTTGAGATTGGCAGCATCAAAAGCCTTCAAGATAAAATCATAGCCAACACCGTGCATTGCACTATACACGGTGGA
>DWCF01005564.1:0-13975 GCA_018230265.1 Delias oraia
TAATGAACAATGCAGATGTAACGTTACATTGACGCCGTACGTTGAATCATTGAAACTATAACCGATGTACATAAAATTAAATGGTAAAATAAATAATAAAAGACTAAAAATTAATAAATTAACGCCGATATTAAGTTTGTTTTTGGAATGTTATTCTTCGTTGACCGTCTCATTAAAAATAAGTCTTAGATTTTATAATTACTTTATTTGTAGTTTAAAAATGGGACCCAATTTAAATAGCACAGTAATCCGAAGTGCTACTCCGTCAAAAAATCAGCACACTGGGATGTCTTTATTCGTATCGGTAGTATACTGTTTGTAACGTAACAAGTTATTGCATTGTATTATTCAGTAAGTCAAAAATAAAACTATTTCTAATCTTGAATCAACATTACTCTACGTCCGATCCCCGGGGCAGAGATAAGGGGCCGGTAATCAGAGATTGCATCTGTAAGGCGGGCGGTATCGCCGGCTTATCCGCCCGCCCGCCCTTATCAGCGCCATATAAATTCTCCAACGATTCTTATCAATCCAGCTCTGCTATATTTTTGCTGGAAATACGTATCTTTTGTTGTAATATTGTTGAGGATAAATTAAGATTTGCGTGGATTTTATTATTAACGTAATTGCCTTTTGTAATAGTCAGACTTCTTTGACTTAATCTGTTTATAAACATTTAGTAAAAACATTCGGCGGGTGCTTTACTCAAGTAATAAAATTACCGAGTATAAATTACCCAATTGATGTGTACTTGAACACCTGTGTAAATAATCCAGTTGCAGAAATAATTGCGACATATATGATACTTGGAAATACTCTTTTAGTAAATCTCTGATTGTGTAATTCATTATTGCCAGCAATATAAATACTTATTTGCGCTTTAGAAGTAATAAGTTTTTAGTGAAAACTGATAAAATTTAATAAATTAAACACATTTATAAAAGCTAGTATTGGGTTTTTAGTAGTAGTAGTAGTAGTAGTAGTTTATAATATTTTAGTAAGGCATAAATTTCATTTTGCACATACCTGAGATTAAATTAATAACTAACCCGTGGGAGAGGGATGCTGAAGCATGAACGCAAGAATTGGGTCAGCTCGTTCGAAGTGATACCATGGGCGCACAGAATGCTCAGCGTGAAATGGTAGTTGTACTTGAAACGTTATTTCTACTGTATTTCGTTGAGTGGAGATATTGGTAAAAAATTCTGCTTAAGTGGCGTAAAAAGCTGGCAACAAAACCAATGCGCGGTTTGTCGCGTGGCTATCCAAGGGCGGTGGTGTTCTCTTACCATATAGAAACTTGTCCCGTTATCCGCTATACCATAAAAAAATCATCTCACAGCGTGCGAAAGACAAACGTAGCTTAGGATTATTTGTCAACTTTTTTCTTATGGGTTGTAAATTCGCGCAATGATCAGGCACACGTGTCCTCGGAGAATTAATAATGAGTTACTTTATCAGGCACTTCCTGCGCTTGCGATGATTACATCGTTTCCTAATTAGACTTATCGAGAACTAATTATTTATTAACGCTTATCGTTTTCCATTGTATTTATACCAGTTTGGCTGAGTTTTATACTTTTTATACTTCAAAATTCCCAAACAGTATATAAAACAGCTGAAAAAAACAACTAAATAAATTGTCTAATAACCTCTAGATATAATCAGTGAGTTACACCCTGAAGGCAGTCTTATTTCATAAAAACTTTAACTCATGTAAGATTATCACTTTTCAATTATCAGTGATAACAATTGACGCGAATTTTCAGTCCAAAAAATACTCAAATATATCTTCTATTTATGTTTTATTAAAGAATTAAGCTATTGTATTTTCTATATATTTATTGTATTTTATTATTTGTGTTGTGATAAATCTCATATATTATTTGTTTAAACACTTCTCCAATCTACCCTTAACTTAGGTATAAACTTTTCTAAGGAATGTTTAATGACGTCGCAGACATTTCATCATAAATAATTAGTTTTTGTGATTATTGGGAGTTTATTATTAATAAAAACCATTAAATTATAAGTCTACTTATTAAAAAAATATTACAATTGTAATGGGAAACTAACAACGCATTTATGCTCGTGAATTTATTTCCTTAATCAATTGTGTGATCACCCCGAAATATTATCTCTCGTGTCTTTGATAATTAGTCCATAAACAGGGTATAAAATTTCTTTAAATATTTAAAGGTTTTTCAAGCAGCAAACACATTATAATTTCATACAGATCGAATGTTTTTTCTGTTTAAAAAGGTAAAGGTAAACTGGTCTTTTATTAACAAAAGAATCTTAAGCCATCTTGGTAAAATCAATGAATGCAGTTTGAGCTTGCAAACAGCAGTAATTATACGTATCATCCGGCAGAATAAAGATACAATAAAATTGCATTGAGAACAGCCATCAATTGCAGAAAGGATCGTTTCGGCACGATATATGGCCAATAAAAATGTTAATACGCGATGTAACTGCACATTTCTTATGTCTGTAATTTTGCACGTTTAAAAACGAACAATTTACTATAAACTATGGTTGGCCTAAGTATTACGATGTGACCGGATGGTATATTCTTTGAAATTTATTATTTTTGTATAAAGAAATTGTATCCCATAATTTGCACGTAAGCATTAATTTTATGTTTTTGTTAATTTATTTTGATAAACGCTAATTGTTAGGATTCAATATAGGAACATGAAACTCAGTTATATAGTTGATACATGATACGCACAATATGAAATTTTTTATTAGGATAAAGACTTTGCAATCGCTTAATACTAAAATAGTAAAGCGATAAAAAACATGTTTTTTTCAATTCTTTTTTTTTACTTTACAGTAATAAACATGGATGCAGGTCGCCTCCGACAGGTATGCATGGAGGTCCGAAAGGGAGGCCTATGGCCAGCAGTGGACGTCCAACGGCTGAAATAATGATCACGATGAATAACTTAAAACTACAAAATTAGAAACTCCTCTCACTTAAACCACTATACTAAAATGAATATAACGTATTCTTGAAAACGTCTGTTAAAATAAATGGGACATGCAATGTATCGATCGACGCATTAAGCAAATATGTATAATGTAATAGATATTACATAATCTTATATGTGTCCGTCTGCTTAAGATAGGCAGTTCATATTTTAAAATATATTTTTATACTCGATTTTACTTGTGACTTCCTGTTAGTGAAATATTATTAAAATCAGAATAGTACTTTTAGTACTTATACAACAAAGCAAAGAAACAATGTTATTCTTTATTAATTATCAAAAAATTTTAAAAGACTTAGGTGTTGCAAAAAGTAGAATTTATCATTTATTCGCCTTTACTACTAGAGACAATCAAGATATAAACGTATGCATAAAAACATGTCTGTTCATGGGCAAGTTTTAATGTTATTAGATGTAAAGATTATAAAACCAAGTAACATTACAGATCTGGGACAAGGACTGACATATATTTGCAAAATTCTAACCTGTAGGCCATCATATAGCATTAAAATTGGCAAATATATAGCCAGGTTAGTGGTTTTGGCAGCCTCTACGTTCCGATACTACGTAGTTTAAGTCAAATAACTTATTGGTTATGGGATTTACATAATACTTTTCCTTTTATTTACTTATACAGAAATGTAGCAAAGAAATTTAGGAAAAAATTTTTTATAATTACTTATTCTGAATTATTTTGTCTAAGTTTCAAATTGGCTGTTTTTTATTTATACATTAGTTAAATGAAACAAACAAAATTCTTAAAATGTATAAAATTTTAAATTCTACTTCTAAATATAAACTGACGATATAAAACAGAAGTATTTTTACAAACTTTCGAATAAATTATTGTTTTATTAATTTGAGAACAAATGTTGAAATACTAAATGACCTATCTTAACAATGGATGTAAAGCCTCATCTGTAAACAAATATCCCCTGTTTGAATGTTGTATTAAAATAACAAATGCAATTAAAAAGCTTGCCGGTGTATCTCTAGAATCTATGGCACAAGCAAAAAATCGCGAAAGCTGATAGGGAGGTGGTCATTAAGAGATAATTGCAGTGATAAGATGATGTCTGATAATGCACAGTTTGCGGATTCTTTCTTTTATTTACTGCTGCTCTGATTAACTGTATTTTTCATGGTTTTTATCTTTAAAGCAAATGGAAAAGTTTAATAGTCGTAGAATCATACAATTCTGAATTATCTACCTGTGTATCATCTATCTGAAAAATAGCTACCGTCATAAACAAATAAAAGTTAAAAAGTATATTTTTAAAGAGTTCTATGAAACAAATTACTTAAAACGTTTACAATGAATAAACTATTACGTAACTTATAGTCTTCTTTATTTTAAACTAGTAAATAAATATTAAATTATTATTAATAAACTCTTAAAAATGTAAATTCGATACAATACTCGTGTAACAGCTATCTCGATCAAGAACAAATATCAAAGTACAAGATGAAATCACAATAGGCTAACTAATAGGGTGGTCAGTGTAAAAAACCATGCTGACTGTATATTCTGGGATTTAGGGCTGCCATTGTTTAAATAGTACAGACAATTAGCAATATTTTAAAATTAGCAAATCATTGTGTATTTTCAGAAGTATTTGGTAAGTAAATTCTTTATTTTTACATTCGCTATTTAACTTTATTTAAATATCTCAAAAGATTCTAAAGATCTTTCTTCACGCGAAGACTAACACACATTTAAACTGTACCTTATAGGTTGCCAATGAAACATTGGAATAAGTTTAAACTTTTATAGGTTCAGGAAATTAAATAGAAAAAAGTTATTTTTTTGTATGACATAGCGGATAATAGAGTAGATGGGTCTTTTATATGGTCAGAGAACACCGCCGCCCATGGACAACCGCGCCACAGTCCGCGCATAGGTTATGTCGCCGGCATTTTACGCTGCTTAAGCGGCATTTTTATGAGCCTCCGATATCCTCACTTACCAACCAAACACAGTATTAGTAACGATTCATATTGAGTATTACCTGAGTTCGTGGTATCATTTCTGACGATTCGGCCCAATTGGTGTGTTAGCATGTGCGTCAGCATGGCCTGTGGGAACAAATAGGAATTAAGTAATATTTATAATAACACTAAAATTTCATTTGAATTTAAATTATATTGATTATAAACATAGTAGATAAAAGTAAATTAGTGACGCCAAATGATCTACTTTACTATCTTTTGTAGGTATAAATTAAAGTTTTAGTTGGAATTTATAAAAAATCCTCAGCTTCAGTTCAGTTCAGTTCAGTAACATGAAATCGTCAGCCCTATACATTTAAAACAAATTAAATCGCCTTGACCTCTATAACAAATGTGTTAAACACTTTATAGGATATAAACAGTGGTCGCTATTGTTCGATAGGAATCTCCCACACAAAGAGCGAGGCGTATCGTGGTAGCGGGCGCGGTGTGACAAATGTAGCCATCGCGGCCCACCCAAAGCGACCCTCGCATTATGAAATTTATTTTTCAATTACATCGCTTATGAACAATACGGAGGACACTAAGCGAATAATCAATCGACAAAATATAACGCAATTAAGTTCTATTGAAACATTATGCAAATATAGAAGAAATTACAAATTCTATTATATGTAACATCTATTCTAGAAATATTTATCATATAACTAATGTAGGTCTTAACTAATTAAATCATGGCTTTGATGTTTCATCGGTGTTTTATCCTGCACAATTTAACTGACTGTATTCATTGAATAAGGTCTGTTTCCAAGTATTAAGAAACGCGGAGCATCTGTATCGTCAGTCACGAATCTTGTTTAAAGTAATAGTATCGCGTCGCGATAGTGCTCGGCCATTTTTCTTCCACACAACAAAGGATGTAATCGGTCGTGTATGCGACCCCCGGACTTGTGGGACATGTGAGGAGAAGAAGCGATTTGTACAATTCACAAAGATGACGAATCGGAGTTCATTTTTTAAACACGTCTCGAACGTCTGTATCTATTCAGGTGAATTTTTTAAACACAGCATCTACAGTGAATATTATGCGGACAAAATTCAGTATATAGTTTTAAATGTTTAAATGAATAGTCTTTTATCTCGATTTGATTAATAAACAACATGGTGAAAATTACGGCTGTAAATAGGAGCACAGATCGCGCTAAAGACCGTGCCTTGCGCCGGGGTCATAGTGGGCGACGCGTCACCTCCGCCCTCTATCGGCGTTAAATGATTCACGCTGCGATACCTCCAGTTATCATTTATTCTAAATTCATTACCGAACAGTTGACACATACATAGATTACTGCGCGCAATGATATCATTCGTAAGTTGAGAATTACGTTCCTTGTTATTTCATTGTCACGTCCATTCATTTTACAACATTTTTCGGACCCATTAATATTACCAGTTTTCTAAGATCTTTACTAATAATTACCTTTTTTAAAAATGGAGGCAGGCGGTGGCCGCTCTTGAACAATCGCACAACACTTCCTGCTTTGATTGTGTTGCCGGATTTTACGTTTACTAATTACAAGTAGTTCACGCTGGTTTTCTATGAACGCTCCAATTAGTGTGTCAGCATCAGCTGAACGAATTAGAACCTTCAAGAGACCACATCTATCCTAATGCATAAATAACCAAATTCTTGAAATTCCAATTTTAATAATTATATTACTTTCTTCAAAGTTTACTAACTTGTAGGTGTATCTTTATTTCAAAGATATAAACTTTAAAACACCTTCGGTCACCCAAAACAATTTATTGAGTAGTCCAATAAGATAAATGGATATGTATAGGTTAAAATATGTAATAAAAATAAATATTTATTTTCTAACCAAGAACAAGTTTCTTTGTAACATGAGAAGTATACATCCGTTTCATCATAAAAACTAATCTTTGCATTCAGAAGCATTTTGGCAATTTACCATGTAAAAATAATTAAAAACAGGTCCGATGCTAAACCCTACATCTTCTGTAGATCATAATCTCACGCGCCGCACGTTGCAACATGTTTTTTACGTTTTAATTTATATCTCAATAAATCCGATTTATTAATTGCGAATTAATACACTTTATGTACCTGTTAATATGTTATGGCTTATTATTTTTATCTATAATCAATGACAAGTTCTTCAATAGCCAACGGACCAATAATACTAATTTTTAGTTTACGTGGGGGTTTAAACAGATTACTGTTTTATGTAATATGACTTATTCTTTTTTCACAGTTTCAACTTCACTTAACTGACTTCAGTCAGTCACAAGGCTAAACTTTTTTTAAGTTTGCGTTAAAGAGACAACAGTTTTTTGTGTTTTATTTTTGGGTGACAACAGTTTAGGCTCGATTTGTATGTTATAATACTCTTATTTTATAATGTTTTTAATTGCGTTTTTACGTACGTAACAATTGCCACGAGAGTTTAATTTTCAAGGCAATTTGTGCCCTAGATTAAGTATCTGTCGTAGGGTTCAAGGAAGGCTGGGTTGAAAGCGATCGAGCGACCAATTTCGCAAAAACTACACAACACGATACGTTGTACAGATCTTTGATAGGGTTATGTACCGATAGCAAATGAATAAAATACTTTAAACACTTTATTTTTGAAAGGTGAAGTGTTTAAATAACTATTCAAATTATTATTTTATATAAGTTTCACAAATTCAGAGAAATAATATTCTAAAAACTGCAAATTCATTTTATTAGATTTTCTAATAAATCTATATAGTAGTATAAAATTTATGAAATTAAAAATAACCGCAGTGGTTTGTGAAGATTATAAAATAAATTATCGTATCTATGAAATACGACAGCATAAGAATAAATTCTTAATCTTAAACTAGATTTAGATAAACTAGTTACAGAATACGTAATGAATCTCTGTAACTTCCTGTTTTAATTTTTTTGCTGCCACTCCACACACGGTATCAAACAATCTAATATTATTCTGGGAACAGCCTTAATAAGTCACTACAGAATGTTATCTATTCCATTTTATCAGTGGCCCTGATAACGATCTCTATCCAATTAGCCCCACAATGCAATATGGGCCGTCTCAGTTATGACGAAGTCGAATTTAGGCCTTGTATAGTCATGGTTGGTGGGTTTAACAATGTTGCAGCGAAGATCTATCGCGCGAAATATCGCATAGAATGTGGGCCACTAAGAACCACGTTATATGAATGCCTATTTTACAAAATCTAGCCATTTATTAATAAAAACAAAACTATTTACAATATTGTAATGATATTTGAGTTAAAGCAACGCATTTATAAAACGCACTTAGTTTTATGGTACGATAGCTTAGTAGGTAGTAGTAGCTTATCTGACTCTTCTTTCTTTATTTTAAATTTTAACGTAACATGTGGCAAGTGGCTTCTTCTTCTTTCTTGGTTTCTGTGACGAGTGATCACAATTACGTCATCGTCAGTGTAATGTTATTTACATAAATATCGACCGAAAAACAAGCAAAAATACAAACAAAATATTGAGAGATATGTACTAATTAATAACTATTTACCAATATTTCAACAAAAGTTGAACATATTGAGAGGACACATTATACAATATAAGTATGAACAAGTAACAAAGATTGCTTATAAAAAAGTAAAGAGAATGTATATAAATATGTTTTTAAATTAATTATTTTATTTTATTTTATAGCGGACAACGGAGCAGGTGAGTCTCCTATATGGTAAGAGAACACCGCCGCCTATGATCAACCGAGCCACAGTCCGCGCATTGGTTGCGTTGCCGGCTTTTAACGTCGGTTAGGCGGCACACACACTCTGCGAAACACAAATATTAATAATAATTATGGGACAAAACAAAGAGGAAAGAATACATTTGAGGATGTAGGACAAGGAATGTCAGGATGGAAATTATATATATATCATCATACCACTAGACGCTATCAACGCTAAAAATACTCAAATGTTGAGAAAATATGAGTATTTGTGTGTGTATGTCTAGTGGAACACACCCATACAAGGCTTGCTGACAATTTACATATGATAATTGGCAGCAATTGCATCTACATTAAGCTGTCATTTGATTCAATGTTAAGTTGCCAGGAGTGACATAAATTGAACATGTATGTTGACTTTACTTAACTCAAATATTTTTTTAAAACTCATCCTTTAAAAATAACATAAAATATAAGAGATTCTAATGTCTGAAAAATAGTATAACCCAAATTTAATCTAAACAGAGAGGTAGCACAGAACCCACATATGAGTTTCACTATCACTGGCAACTTTCATAAGATCCAATGAAACGGGTTGTCTTATCTCTACTTTCTACCAATAAATTTTCTCTGATAAGAAACTCTCAAATTTATACTTTTTTTAACATATGAAGAGAAATGATTAATATTTTTAAAATAAAATTTTATACAGTAACTACGGTAGTTGGCCACATTAAATAGTTCGAATACAAAATCGAAATCACACCTAACAGAATTTAAACGTTGTATGAATACATTTAAATTAAACAAGGCTTCAATGCGCTATGGTTTTTAAAACTGCGTGCCCGGGTACCGGATAAGTTATCTATTGATCGTATCACATCACCGATAAAGATCGTATCGGTATAACTCATTCCGTTTCCATTGTGCTGTTTGTTTGTATGATGATTCATTCAATTCTAATTAAATTACCTATTTTTCCCTCTAATAAAAACCTGGAGATTCCAACAATTTAAGAAAGCATTAGAGGAGTAGGTAATCAAGAATTACAGAAAAGGACTAGACCAGCGCAGCACAGTGGATGGAGGACCGCTTACCCTAGGAGAGCCTCCTGTTCATGACACCACCACCATTGACATGACATGTGCCACCATTTACATAAAAAATTAATAGACAAATTATTATGGGGATCCCAATAACATCCAGAAGGCTTAAGCGCATATTATAGAAGGACTTGTATAGTGGAGGGAAATATAGGGATGTGGTAATGATCACATACCCGGCAAGCCAGTCTGTGACACAAATCATGTTATGAAAGTTACTAAAAGTCATATTGGGACTGATTGTAAAGAAAATAACCAACAAAAAAAACTTATTTTTCCCTATGACAAATCTTGTATGTGTTTAATTCTATTAAAATTTATATATTATGACAGATATATTTGTAACGTAATAATATATTTGACTAGTTTTTAACTGCAGTTCGACTGTATTAATAGTGGTTTTGGTATGTTAAATTTTACTTTCAAATGATTATGTAAAAAAGTAATGAGTTTCGTTGAGTTTGTAGTAGAATATGTCATAAATTATTTTTTAATTTTCATATTAGTAAGACATCTTTTTATGTGGACTATGCGTCTAGTAAATACTGACTGTAATATTTATATGTTTGTAATAATACTTTTGAATAATATCTCAAACTTTTAAATATGGTAAAACCCTTTTTAAGACTTATCCATAAATTATTTTCCTCATTCTTCTCGATATAGATAATATAACCGCTTTAAATGAATTAACATTAAAATTTAAATGATAGAAGCATAATTAAACATGACTCTACAACACATAATTGGCTTAAGAAATACGTTTAAAAATTGAAATTATATGTGTTGTCTAAATATTTACATTCAATACAAGGATATGTAATAAAATATATTTTCTATCGTAACAGTTATGTATAATTTCTATATTTTTTATGTAAATAAACTATTTAAAAAAAACTATATATGCCTTATAAATTAAATCGGATTAGTATCTAAACTTATTAATTAAGTGTTACAAATAGATGTTGACATAATATGTCTGCCTTATAACCTGCAAATACGACTTGGGGACGTTCGGAAAAAGAGCGTAGACATTCCGTTAAGGCAACGCATCCGTGGCAACGTCTAGGGGTGTACCGGGGCGGAGGATCGCTTTCCCTAGGTGAGCCTCTTGTTCATTTGCCACCATTTACATAAAAAAAAAATAGACACATTATTTATCACATTCATCATTTAGATCCATTAAACTGAATTATACATATAATACTTAATGGTAACTAATATTTTAGATTTAGAGTGATCTTAATTATTAATTTGTACTTTTATTAAAGTAATATCAGACATAAAAAATTCCAAAACTATACACTAAACAAACGGAAACTCCTATAAAACAGACATAATTATTTGTCGCGTCGCCACATTAAGAATCCATTAGTTCGATATTATTAATTCGTTATCACTCGGCTCTGTTTATCAATTTGAGTACACCTTGATTTATGCTGGGATATTTTATCTTCGGTAGATGTAGGTGGCGCCACGCATATCACTTTCTTTACGAATTTGAAGGTTGAGATATGGAATTTAAAGATGGCGGCGGCTTCTGTTATTTGGGAAGCTTTTAGCTCGCTATCAATCGATTTGATAACGCGATTGTAAAGGTATGTTTAAGTAAATAAACTAGTTCTTTAGTCTCTACATTATAATATTAGAAATTTAATATTATAAGCTAAATCAATTTTTTTAATAAAGTTTGCATTGCATGATTCTAGAACATACTGAATTTAAAATATATATTCTCGTATACGTAAATGTTATGCTAAATAATTATTCTATCACACAAAAATTATTAATTTCTAACTATTCAAAAAGCAAGATTTCACAAGAAAGATTCCGGGTTTGATATAGAAAAAAACTAAAAGAGTGTTCCACGCTAGATGGAGTGATAGACTATCAGATTGGCCTGAAACCACCTGCACCATATCTGGCAATCATAACGTCTGTGGTAATCTCTACATCTTTATGAGCACATCTCTATTTAATGTTTTTTGTAACAATGCAATATGATATAAAAACGTTACCTACAGTTTATTTTGTTTAAAATTAGTCTTCTAAGTGTGATTGTTAGTGTAGGCATTAATTAATCTTCTATTGAATAGAAAAACAGTAAATCATGTAAAATAATTATATAATAAATTATAAATTACATAGTTTTGTGGTGTAAAGGTAAAATGTTTGATAATTTTTTAAGTTGCATAGAGTTTATTTTATAATGTAATAATACTTGGCAAATAATAATATATTAACAAACCTTATCTTCTATGTAGCAACTTAAACAACAATTACGCTAACATTTCCAAATATAGAATTATCTGTAATTTCATATTCTGTAGTGTTGATAATAATCGATTTCAACTGACGTTTTTGACAGCTACAATCGATTTAAGTTATCACGAAATCGTTATGATTTATCTTATGTTTGCCCGTTACCATTAATAAAATCTAGGTTATTAGGTATTTTACGTTTAACATTTTACATTTGCATTATTATTGATTCAAAACATTTGTTTTTGTTATTTCCTTTATAGTATCACAACTCTACATGTGCATAAATATTTAATAACACCTAATTTATGGATTACTTAATTTTAATAATAAAATATTTAAGAACAATAGCGAAGTAATCTTGAACCTATTATTTCTCCAATCCGATTAGCTATTAAGATAATAGTCCATTTATAGGCAGAATACTTCGCGTTACAAAGTTTTGTTATCGACCAGTGTAAGTATAACACTGATCGAGCATTCTCATGATGTATCGATTTCAATAAATCAAATCGCCAACTCGATAGTCGAGCATCGATTAGATCGAACCAACGCCGATCATTGGTTTCCTGCTAAGTTCATTCCTAGTTCCGTATTGGTCGTATTCTTATTCATTCATTCGCAAAAATTGCTGATGCTAAAGCATATGCGGACGTACTAATTGGGCCGGCTCGTCGGAAGTGATACCACGGGCTCACAGAATACTCAGCGTGAAATAGTAGTTGTTGTACTTGAAACGGTGCCTCTACTGCGTTTCGCTGAGTGAGTGAGGATATCGGAGGCTCTTAAAATGCCGCTTAAGTGGTGTAAAAAGCCGGCAACACAACCATATCCATTTTTTATATTATTGTAGGTACGTAAATACCTATATTTCAATTATGATCACCAGTTAACATTAGTTACTACTCATAATTCTTGAGCCTTACTCCTTGTAGGTTTCGCTTTAAGATTCTAAACTTAGCTAATAATAATACGTTACACCATAAATAAATTTACTACGAAACATTGAAACTACCAAATTCCGTAAACGCGCAATTAAATGTTTGCATCAAAAATTTCATATCAAAAGCCTAAAAATCAGCCTAGATACTTTTATGGCGAGTAGCTTTTTTATTTGACATTTCATACAAGTTTATTCAAACAGCGCGATAGCATCGCTGACGTTATCTTTCAATGCAACGTTACCGCGAGCTCGGAGGCGATAGGATCTCGGGGCAGCCATTGCTAGTTAAACCAACCTGATAAGGGATCGGCCCTGTGTGAGTGTCTGTGCCTGTGTGCGGGGTGGGGCGCGGAACCGAGCCAGTCACTCAATTTACGCGGCTAAAGAATGACGTCGGAAACGAGTTGTGCTCTCAAAAAAGTTCTCTAAAGTGTATTTTGACGTTTGTGATGTTATTGTGGCTACGGTACCTGAAACAGCTGGAGCTGGCGTGCGCCAGTGTGGCCGACTTGCCACCAGGCGGCGTGGACGTCAAAATGTGTACGCATTACAATGTTTACATACAACTCTTACTTATTTTTAAAGCTTTTATTTTAGTACTGTTCTAATATAGATATTGTTATTGTATGTATTCATAAAAAAAGTTGCGATTTTCAAGTTCTTAACTGCAAATAATTCTGTTTTGTAGCTTTTTGGGAAACTAATTTTATACAAGTGAAATTGATTAGTATTGAAAATATTCCCACGCTACATTTATACTAAACGTGTTAATTTATTAATGAGAAGTGATCTTCATAATTTGTAGCTAAGAAGCATCTCGAAAATATCAGCCTTCAAACAAAATAACAAATCATAATCGGTTCATTCGTTAAGAGCTACGATCCAACTCATAGACACATAGAACAATGAAACATATAACATCTCTTTTATAGGTTTTGTAAAAATTTACTTTAAAACAACAAATAGGTTTTATACATACAGAATAGATTATATACC
>DWCF01005565.1:0-13975 GCA_018230265.1 Delias oraia
AGCAGCAGCAAGGAAACGAAAACGGTGGTAGAAGTTCTCATAATAACCGTCAAATTTCTTGGTGGAGAAACAGATTTTAAAGCAATTTTGCGTTGAAGCCGTCACTGTCCGCTTTAGTCCAAGTGGCAGGTGCAGTTGTTTCCATCATATGTGTGAAATCATTATCAGACTCAGCCACTTTAACAGAATCACTAGTATTTAGCGGCCGTCGCGTGAATTTAAATAAACGTAATGACGGCGTTAGCTCTTTTTTCACTTCCTGTATCGCTGTAAAATATTAAAGCGAATGAAAATTTGTAAAAATATATCTCGCTTTGTAAGAAAATACATATTTACAATTACATGTTTAGATAATCACAGAAATAAATAGACATCATTAATAAAGGCAAAACGCATTTTGATATAGGTTTATGTTTATATATGGGATATATGTTTTTTTATTTTTTTTTAAATCTATAGCGGACAACGGAGCAAGTGGGTCTCCACAGTCCGCAACCGCGCCACAGTCCGCGCATTGATTGTGTTGCTGATCCTCACTCACTCTGCGAAACACAGTACTAGTACCGTTTCACGCTGAGTATTGTGTGAGCCCATGGTATCACTTAGGACGAGCCGGTACAATTAGTGCCTCAGCATATGCTTCACCATGCCTCTCCCACGGGAAATCTGATAGTTTATTATAAACTACATAACAATAATCCATTTTAATAAGGAAACAATAAATTTCAGGAAGAAGTTAATATTTTTCGAGTGATTTGACGCTATGTCTCATAAGTGATTCTGCAATTACTAATACAATACGCAATAAAGACGTTGCGTTTCCACCGTTGTCTATTATCTGTGATATATGAAAGGTTTTCTCAGTTACACGACACAAATATCAAAATATTCTCACCAGTTTCAAATTCACTTCCATATATAAGTACATCGCATTTCGCTACATTTATTGAATGGAGTAGTGTGTTGCCGGTTTGATTTGTGTTAATAAGTGGGGATACACCGCCAAGCCTCGCGATCCCGAGCCAAATTGAAGGCATTTCTGGATAATTACTGGCCAATACACCTACGGTGTCACCTTTCTTAACACCTTGCGCTTTTAAAACGGCAGATACACGTAGACTAAAATCTTCAACCTGAAATAATAGAATTACCCAAATACTTAGGCTCGTAAGGCAGATTTTACTTAAGTTTTAGTGCTTAATAATTTATAATATCCTAAAAAAACTAGTATTCGATTGGCATTTTATATATTTTGGTTAGTTTAAATTGCCTTCTTGTAAGTAATGTGTGGTATTTTTACGTTTACATTTATCTTAAGATTTTAACTATCACACATAGCATACCAGTATTCTTAATTAATTTCTTTATTATATAATACCTGTTTGAAAGTCCACGTCTCGTCTTCAAACAAGAAACATGCCTTGTTCGGATGTCTTTTGACAGTCTCGTGAAAGATGTCCGGCATCGACCAACCTCGCTTTGTGTAATTACTCGCGAGCCTCATCAATTTAACATAGCAATATAATGCTCTAAAAAGAAAAATTTTCATTTTATTTATGTTCCTAAACTGTAGACAAACTTTTTCTATCGCTGTTGCTATATAATAGAATTTTTAACTTTTTTTATCGTATAGCGGACAACGGAGTAACAGATCTCCTATATACTCCTGCTCCTTCGACATAGTAGAAGTAACGTTTCAAATACAACTATCATTTCACGCTGAGTATTATGTGAGCTCATGGTATCGTTTAAGACAAGCCGGCCCAATCAGTGAGTTAGGTAGGATTAACTTTTAATAAAAGACCATTTTATTTAAAATCATTGAAAAAAATTCTACTTCATTAATGTTCAAATTCTTATCTTTAAAATCCGGTCAATACGTATTAACAGTACACTCAGAAAGTAAAATTCTATATTTTTTTAATTATCACTTTTTTGGATAGTAAAATCAATTAAAATTATCCGTTGGAGAGCCATATTGAAGCATATAGGTGATGTCGCACTAATTGGGCCGGCTCGTCTTAAATGATACCATGGGCTCACAGAATACACAGCATGAATTATATTTGTACTCTGTTTCGCTAAGTGAGTGAGGATATCGCAGGCCCTTGAAATTATGCCCTTAAGCGACATAAACAGCGGGCAACAGAATCAAAGCGCGGACTGTGACGCGTTTGGGTTGCCGTGGGTTTGCCGTGTTCTCTTACTAAATACGAGACCCACCTGCTCCGTTGTCCGCTATACAATAAAAAATAGAAAACAAAACTTTTTTAAGACTTGCTTCTTTAATCTTCTTTAATCATCTTTAATGTTATATTAACATTTAAATACTTACTTCATATCTCTGGGCGCAGTTTTAATCGCGATACACAGGAAACTCCAGAAGCATAATATCAAAAACACCGGGACACAAACAGCCAACACTATAAGACTTGTCTGCCAGTTCACGAAGACAAACGCCACTGCCACTGCTGCCACCAGCAACGCTAGACCCACAACCATGACGAAAACCTTCCCCCACTGTACGCTTGAACTGTCCGACTGACTACCTTTCTCAATATCCCTACGTGCATACGTTATCTGTAAGAATCAATAATGTTTGTTTCGTTAACTAACGATTCTATCATTTTGATAAGATAATGTTGTAATGCATGGCTCGCATTATCTTTAATATTCTGTTAATATTTATGTGATGTTATATATTTTAAGGTCAAAAAAACAGATTTTATAATTGAATAATTAAAGTAATTATTCAGTAATACCGAATAAATTCTTAAAACTATTTTGTCGTGTTGACTTATATAAGCAAATTCAAGCTCTTTTTCGCAATATAACGTAATCCTTCTCAAAGTATAATGTTTTTGTATACAAATGTAATAGAGATCTTTGATCCAACGAAAATGAAAAATTACAAAAAATGGTGTGTATTCTAAGGTTGAATGTAAAACAATTCAACAAACCCAAACTTGGTATCTTGGTGTTGACATATGGATCTGAAACGTGGTCGCTTACGATGGGTCTAATGGAGAAGTTCAGAGTCACTCAGCGAGTTATGGAGAGGGCAATGCTCGGAGTCTCGCTACGAGATAAAATCAGAAAAGAGGTTATCCGCAGCCGAACCAAAGTAAACGACATTGCCCGCCGTATTACTAAGTTGAAGTGGCAATGGGCTGGCCACATCGCTCGACAAACCGACAACCGATGGGGAAGAATGGTTCTCGAGTGGCGACCGCGTACCGGAAAACGCAAAGTGGGACGTCCCGCCAAACGACGGAAAGACGATCTCACGAAAGTCGCGGGCAACCGCTGGATCCAGATATCAGGATCGTAACGGGTGGGCGTCTTTGGGGGAGGCCTATTTACAGCAGTGGACTTGAATAGGCTGATGATGATACTTGGTATCTAATTATTTTTCCTTAATATATTGCGCGTTAATGTTAAATAGTAAAATTTAACGACGCTATAGAGTAAATAATGATATCGCCTTAATCTTAACTAATTATAGACACTATGTTAAGTCTATGAATGTTGAAATTGATTTCTAATATTTCAGTTCAAGACGTAAACTTTCATCGGTCTCTTATTGCACTTTCTATTACTGAGTCGCGACTTTCATAACTCCTATAGTTATTAGCGCTTTGCAATTTCCTCTAACCACCTTTTAGATCGTATATACCTACCAATATTCTTATACATATTGATACAATCTGTCTTTATATTAGAAATGAAATTACAATTACAAAAATGCAGCTCGTTGAACGTCAAAACCAGTCAATGTTCCAAGCTAAGACTACTGTACTACTAAAAAAACTCAGTGGGTTTAATGTAATGCTTTCGTGAGATACGTAAATTATAACAAAAGTTAGCTCTGAGAATGCCTTGCATGACCATCTTATTCGGATTAACACTATAGTATGCTTTATCGCACAATCGTTCCTTAAAAGTTTTTTTTAAAATTTATTTACATTAAGATTTTGGACGTTTTCTGGAATTCTATTGTAAAAGCTTATCTTGCATCTAAAAGAATTACTTATTTTACTGAGTCTGATCACTTTTATAAAATATATTGTTTGATAATTATAGGTTGAAGAATTGTATTTTTTGCACACTACATTAATAATCACTACCTGTCCTTTTGTTGTTGTGATTTTTTGTTGATTTGTTTATAATTAAATAAAAATAAATACTTAAATTAATTACAAAAATAATTCTTAGTTTATCGTATGCCAGCATATAATGGCAAGAGTTAAATTACAAAATAACATTGAATACGCTATTCGGTCATTACCCGGGTTAAGTTGTGTTAAAATGAAACAAATATCATATGAAACAAAGATATCATAGATAAACCATAACTTATATTAACTCTGTAATTAGTGAAGATATAGCTGACGTTTATGATAATTTATAACATATAAAAGCTACTTACGTCTAGTTTACTATTTTTGTCAGTCTTGTTCATGTTATTGTCAACTTCGTCGTTCGACATCTTTGTCCCTCGAGAGTATTTGCGTCACAAAAAATTGTTTACTTACGTTGACCTATTCACACATTTTGATCACCAAATCTGAAAAAAAATTTATTTAGTACCACTTAATGTAAATTAATGTATTCATTGTCCCAACACTTTCTTAATTTTATAAAAATGCCGCTTCAAGGCTTACATGCCGTCAGTGTAAAAAACCGGTAACACAACCAATGCGCGGTCTGTGGCGCGGTTGTCCATGAGCAGCGTTCTCTTACCATATAGGAGACCAACCTGCTCCTTTGTCCGCAATAAAAAAAATATTTTTTTTAATGAAATCAACCTAACCTAACTTAACTCATTAAAATAATTCGGTTCAAATTTTGATACAGATTTGATTTGTTAAGGTTAACCGTGATACAATTACCGGCTTCAATATGACGAAAATAACTTATCGCGTTTTATCAAAACGAAATGTTACCTCACGCGATGGTGGGTATTCGAAAAGAAAGTGAAAGTCAACGACCTTTTCGTAATATAATGCGGTAGAGAGCGAAACCGAACTCCAAAGCACTACCTAGAATCTAGAACTTTAATACCTATTTACTGGTACACAGCCACAAAATATGTGCGAAGACATTTTAGAAACGGCTTCATGTCGTTATGAAAATAGCATGTTTTATTAAGCTTAATAATTATAAGTTTTCAGCTTGAACGTAAATTGTTAACAAAGGCTGTTTTTCAATATTAAGGCTGGATGTTATTAATCTCCCACGATAGACTAAGTTTGTAAGTCAAGCGTACTGGGTTAGATCTCCGGTGTGAGTAATTTTTTTAAATTTATTTGATTTTGTAAGGGCTTGACAGTGGCCGGGTGTGGGTCGTAACACTATCGCATGTGAAGTGGTACTAATTTAATGCTACCTGCATTTATTGATAAAATTAATACGCTAAATTGTGACTAATTGACTAAACTAGATGGCGCAATAGTTAACTCATTTTTAAATATTAATTAATTTAATGAACTTGAACCTGGCTTAATTCTATAAGCCTCACTTGTACTGTGTTTTGCTGGGTGAATTAGGATATCAGAGGCCTTGAAATTATACCGGCCAAGCGGCGTCGTAAAAATACAAAATAAATACATAACCACCTAGTCGCGGATTGTGGCGCGGTTGTCCATGGGCAGCAGTGATCATAAAGGAGACTCTCCTTCGTTGCCCGATATACAATAAAAAAAATATTCCTTCGCAGGCGATTATCCCTTTTTCCAGACTTTTAATTCTATATTTTTTTGCAGTTTACGTTTCTAATATTCAACACATAAATGGACAGGATGCGTAAGTTTGCGTGTACTCTATTTACCTTGTACAAATACACAAATTTTGTAAATGTTAAGACGCGGCAATAAGCGCTGTCCTAATGTTAGTACGGCGAAGGCACTTAAAACATATTTGTACTTAAACAAATTTGATGTCGGCGATTCTCGAAATATACGGTATATTTGACAAATATAACGAAGAAATATTTTTATATATGTATATAATGGTCTAAAATATATATAATCTTGTAAATTCAGAATTGGAAGCATAACATAAATGGAGGTAAATGGAGTTATTTATATTATATATAATTTATATAATTATTATAAGTTAAATATTATAAAATAAACCCGAAAGTGGATATCAAACGGAAGGATTATATATTAAATATATTTACAAATTACAATAACTTAACAGAAAACATTTATTTTTTTAGCAATTACGTATATACTCTGTGGGATCAGCTGCCATCAGGAATATTTCCCCAACCAATACGACTCGGAGGCCTTCAAGAAGAGCGTACCTATTCCTTTAAGGCCGGCAACGCACCCGGGGCTCTGCAAGGGATGTCCATGGGTAGAGATCCCTAGATGAGCCTTCTGCTCTTTTGCCACCATTTCCATCATCAATAAGACGAGATTTCCCTGATTAATAAACGGATCAACCATGATTAAAGTGCCCAAATCAATATTTAAACTGATTGTTAGGACGTGAATAATTTTACTCACATGTTACAAAATATGCCTACTACAGCATAGAAAATAATCATACAGATGTTTTGTATGATAAATAATTTTATAATAATCAAAGTGATCAGCTATTAATAGAATCGCTCGAATACACAGGAAGTACTTCCAATTTTCTCACTTATCTAGTTCAAATAAATTATGAATTAACTTTGTTTAAGTAATTATTAATATTAATCCTATACTGTAAGACGATAACCTGCCCAGTAGGTGCGCCATAGACTCCACCATGACAATTTTTGTTATATTTTGACCAATTTACACAATATAATTATAAATTATACTTAATCAATGTAGTTATCTTTTTTATGGTGAATGAACACCGCCGCCTATGTATTACCGCGCCACAGTCCGCGCATTGGGTGTGTTGCCGGTTTTTTACTTGTGTTGACTTGAGCGTCATTTTTAAGAACCTCCGACATCCTCACTGACTCATAAAGTAGAAGCTCCGTTTCAAGTACAACTACCATTTTACATTGAGTATTCTGTTATCCCGTGGTATCACTTCGGTCGAGCCGGCCCAATTAGTGCGTCAGCATATGCTTCAGCATGGCTCTCCCACGGTTGCGATACTATTAAGACACTTGCCCTCCCCACTGTCAAGCCCTTCCAGAGACCGAATAAATTACAAATTAAATTATAGTTTATAATTGTCCGGACTGGGATTCGAACCCGATACTGTTTTGTAGTTTTCGCGTGAAAGACTACAACTTTCGCGTATACCTTATTAGTCATATTACATACATACGCCGTATAGTTGAAGTGCGTACCCCATTGTATGTTTCTAGCAAAGAATCAACTTGAAATACGTCTTTGAAATTAAAAATCCTTAATACACCTTCGTAATTGCGACGTAAAGATTAAATCTCGCTATTTCAATTGTATTCATCGATTATCGGTTAAGTAAGGACTCACTTCCCTACTTGGTATGCACGCCTCTTTCTCTTTGACACAAAGATGTCTTTGTTCGTAGCAGTAGTAAATTTATGTGTCACGACCAATGTTATATGTTTGAACTTGGAATTTATAAATACTGCCAAATCGTACAAGGTTTGTTAATGTAAATGTGCCATGCTGGTTTTTTTTGCTACGATACCTCGTAAGACAATTTATTATGAGAAATACAGATGATGAATCCGATTGCATTTAAAATATATAAGTATAATTAGTATTTTGAAATGTTTTTAAAATTTTTACCATTTTAAAGTTTTTTTAATTAGAATTCCTCATTACTATTTTTTCTAGTATAGCGGATAACAGAACAGATCGGTTTCCTATATGCTAAGAGAACACCGCCGCCCATGGACAACCGTGCATTGGTTGTGTTGCCGGCTTTTAACGCCATTTAAACGGCATTTGGACGTCCCGCCACGCGAGTGAAGACGATCTCATAAAGGTCGCGGCAACCGCTGGATACTGTTTTTCGATGAGTTAGGAGGACTTAGGCGCGGTTGTTCATGGACGGCGGTGTTCTCTTACCATAAAGGAGACCCACCTGCTCCGTTTTTCGCTATACTATAGAAAAAAAAACTCAAAAAGCAAGTCCTTTATAATATTTCAACTGACCTTACTTATTCATCAAGTGTAATTTCTATGAGGTAATGGTTTTGTATGATCATTAATAGTTGACATTGTGATATGTATATAGCCACGAAACCTAATTGATCATACATATTGATCAAAAGGGAAATAGGTATACATTTGGAACACCAGTGTTAACGTTCATTTAAGATATTTAAATACAGTGTAAACTCCATGTAACGTCCCTCGATTTAACGACAAACTCGTTAAAGCGTCGAAATCATTTGGCTTTAGTTGGTTTAGCTTGTCTTCCATCCACCTTTTCTTCTCTCCATTTAACGACAACTCTTTATAACGCTTTAAAATGCTCAGTCCCTCCAGTGTTATATAGAGTTTATACTGTATTTCTAAATCACACAATATTTTCATTACAGAACTACAAATTACAACCGACAATTACATCAAATTATAAAATCATAATTGCAGAGATAATAAGGATCTTAGTGAACTTATGAAATAGCCTTATGCAACAACTATCAGTATCTTCTTTGTGTTTTCTTGTAACTATAGCAATTTGTTTTACGAAGTTCAATTTATATTGCTAAGTTCAAACTTTATTGTCAATATAGTTGTAATGGTAATAATCTATGAATACGGATCTCGTGTGGCAATCCAACCGCGGTTCTGCAATACCTATTTTGCCACCATTTCCATAAAAAAAGAAGACAATGAGGAAAACATGCGCTTAAAATTCTTTACCTAACCGCCCAATATTTTTATAATTTTAATACATTGCTTTATTATTACAGATTTACCATGCTCTGTCCACAAAAAAAAATACATTTCAATAAATCTTAATTGAAAATATACTGACATGATACCTAGTCATTACATACATTATTTTACCACCCATTGGAGAATTTTGTATTTGTATTAATTTAAGCAAAAATTGGAAGTAAATGATATTTAATATTATTTTTTATTGCAATGCAGAACCAAATTTGCACCCTTATTATTTTGTAAAGATTTCGTTTTGTTTTTATCATTTGTTTATATTAAATTGTTATTATGATAGTTTTGTACGCTGTCACTAACGGAATCGTCACTGTCATGGAGCGCAGTATTATCACATTTAATTGACCATATCTTTTATGTTAGTATATTTAAAGTGGTATTTACCACTCTTGGTACCATTTGTAAATAATAAAGTGCTATGCATTAATATGAAATTAATTAATCAATGGGGAAGAAAGGTTCTCGAGTGGCGACCGAGTACCGGAAAGTGCAGAGTGGGACGTCCCGCCACACGATGGAAAGACGATCTCACGAAAGTCGCGGGAAACCGCTGGACCCAGATCGCTCAAGATCGCAACAGATGGGCGGCTTTGGCGGAGGCCTATGTCCAGCAGTTGACTTGAATAGGCTCATAATGATACATTTATATATGTACCTACAATTCATGTATTAAACTTAATGTAATTTTTGATTCAAGAAAGATCTTCGTTAATCGAGAAGTTATTTTAGGTTTCAAACAAAAAATTCACTTCTCATTGCTTCGATTTCAAAGTTTACCTTGTTCCGTGCACTGCTCTTTGCGTTGGAGGTTTATTTTCATATTTCAGGTTTTTTTGCTTGTCTGTATTGGAAGTGATCGTTGGCTCAGGCGCAGAATGTATCTACCTACCTCACGCCCGTTTGAGCATCACAAAATTTCACTTTTAAACAGTTACGATTTTTACTTTTGTAAAAAAAAAATAACAACCTTAACGAAACGCGTGCCTATGTCCATGGGCATGGTTAATAAAGCTTTGAGAATTGGCAAATAGCCAAATGGGACGATTAAGGTAAAAACTACATAACATAGAATTATCGCTTTGAATATAAGTATGATATTACTAAATATTATGTTCTAAAACATATTTATTCTAATGTCACGAAAAAGTTAATGATTGAGGATGTCCGCTTTCACTATTCTAAAGTACAAATCATTCAAATTAATTGAGAAATTTGATTCATCAGATGAAAAAAATTTAGAAGGATTAAATAAAATAAGCTTTGATTTGATATTATTAAGACAATATTCATAAATCTTTAGAATTGATAAGATAATATTGTTATTTTAAATAATCAAGAATTACCTAGATAAACTATTTTAAATAAATTAATACAAAACATATTTCACTGTTTGTATTACTTAAAATATGTTAGCAGTAATGACTGTGTTTAAAGAAAAGCATTTTTATGTCTTAACCAATATAGCTATAAATTTATCAAGTTTTATTTCCAAACCACTAAAAAGTTTGTGTTTTACTTTAAATGCAAACATTAAAATAAAAAGAATTTACTCGTGTAAACTTAGAAACTTGTTGCTGTAATTGTGGAGAAAATAAAATAATTACGTAGAATTTTATTTACTAATGCCTCTTATTATCATTTAACCTATACATTTTTTTTATTCTGTAGCGGAACACTGAGCAGATTGATCTCCTATATGGTAAGAGAACACCGCCGCCCATGAACAATTGCGACACAAATCGCGAGTTGGTTGTGTTGCCGGCTTTTTACGCCGTTTAAGCGGTATTTTTAAAGGCCTCCGATATCCTCACTTACTCTGCGAAACACAGTACAAGTACCGTTTCACGCTGAGTATTCTGTTATACTCAGCGTGTTATATGTACATATATTTATACATGTATATATTAATTATGATTATATTTTTAATAATTTGAGGATAAGAATATGATATCAATTATAATATTTATTTATTAAAAGTCGCATTAATAAAATTAAGTTAGTTACTCCATTATTAGAGTTTTCCTAAATACTTATGAATGAAAATTTGAGTGTTTTGGAACTACTTACATAAAAAGCAAATTGTATTTAGTATTTTGAGGACATATCTTAGTCCTCAAAATACATATGTCGTATTTTATATGTACGGTTGCTGACTTTATAAAGTTCGTTTTATTGTTTTAGACTGGATAGAACGGAGTGTAAGGAAATATTGTATTTCATGTTTTGAAAACAAAGTGTAGGTAAGTGTTTCTATTGACATGCTGGTGAACAAGTATGATATTTTTTTCTTTCACGCAGGACTGAGTTAATAATTTAATAATATTAAAATTAAATAAGAATCAATAAATGTTTTCTTTAAATAATTTTATCTTTTTAATCACTTACAGTGTGGTATCTATCTGGGATTACTTAATATTCTTTCCTCGTTAATTATATAATGATACTGATGAACTACAAGCATTTTATCAGTACTTACGTAAATTATGATAATTCAGCGATTTTGAAATCAAAAACAATTGATCGATAAAAATATACCTAATGCATGCATACGAAACTTGTTCGTGTACATCTTCATTGTAAAACAAAGTTGCTCTTCATAATACGGTAGAATAAATTACTACACAACAGAATATAAAAAGATTATAAAATCGCATAAAAAACATATCGTAGAATTTTTCTTGTAAATCTTTTTTATTTTATTTTAAAATTGATCTTATCAGCGACTTATAGATTAAATTCTGCAAATTAAATATGGACAAAAAGACACAATTTAAGACTTTTAAATACACGGGATTCTTTCAAAAATTAACTTTCAAGTTACGAAAATGGAATGTAAATTCGCAGCCTTGAGCCCTTTCGTTATTTTGTTTCTTCATAACCATTACTGAGCCTAATTTACGTTATTACAAAATTTAAAAATATATTTTTTTCTATAATATTAGGAATTTATTTTAGAATTTAATTATTTTATTTAAATAATAATGTTAGATTCTAAGTAAAGAATTTCAAACGTATAATCTTGAGCATTAGAACAAGTCTTCATGAAAATAATTATAACGTCATATTGATAGATCCAAAGAAAATAAATAAACAAAATATTCGCTAACCAAAATAGCTTTCAATAAATTATATAACCCAAAATTACATAGCTTCTTCATATAACGCAAGTCATCAGTGTAGAACGAATTATAATAGTTATTTACATTTTGAAAATTAAATTCGTTTAAGATATATGATATTGATTTTTAATTAATTATTCAGGACGTTAAAAAAGTTTTTAAACACTTCAATATTTTTTTCACAATAGTTATAATTTAATATAAAAACTGAAAGGAGTTTTTATGTAATTAATAAATGAATGATTAATATAAAATCTTACCTTTGTATTATATTAAATCCTTCACGTAAACTCGCGATGTAAAAACTTTACCAACGACGCGTGCTATCGCTCGAATGCCTGTTGGCGAAAAATGAAATCTGAAAGCTGTGTGGCGGTGGGGCGCGTAATGCAATCAATGGCACCTTGTCGGTTGTGGGAGATAGCAATCAATTTATCATTCATGTGTGAACAAAAAACAATCATAGCAGCGAAAGATAATGAGTATCACAGTTTTATGCTATCACCTCACAGAATACTCAGCGTGAAATGGTAGTTGTACTTTAAACGGTGCTTCTACTGTTTCGCTGAGTGAGTGAGGATATGCAGGACTTTAAAATACCGCTTAATGTAAAAAGCCTGCTACACAACCAATGCGTGGAATGTGGAGCGATTGTCCATGGACGACGATGTTCTCTTACCATTTAGGAGACCTACCTGCTCCGTTGTTCATAAGAAAACCAAAAAGGAGATCTACGTAAGTTAATGACTATTAGGGACAGTTTTTTTCTCTCACCAACGTGAAATGGTAGTTGTATTTGAAACTGTGCTTCTACTGTGTTTCGCTGAGTGATTGAGAATATCGGATGCCATTAAAAATGCCACTTAAGCGGCGCAAAGAACGACAACACAACCAATTCGCGGACAATGGCACGGTGTTCTCTTACAATATAGGAGACCCACTTGCTCCGTTATGCGCAATACCATAATAATAAAAAATCACTTAACCGGTGGTATTGACGATGAACTTTCACTCTTTATAATAATAGATCGAAATTATGATTTTTGGCGCCACGGTAGGTAATAAGTGTCGGAAACAAAGCTAGGTAATATGGGAAGTTGGCGTTATAATTACTCCGTAATGTTCATTATACTTTTGCGAAACCTGGTGATTTCTCAGGGCAACACACAACACTTAGCCATATCTGTTACATACTTATTCACATTTTAATGAATGTTACAACTTTCTATTCTTAATCGCTATTGAAGTAACAATTTATGCGAGTTTAGATTTTATATACCTACCCTATCTATAAAATTATGTTCATTCAAACTTACCTAGTCTTGTATAAAACGACTGCAATTGTTTACTCTATTACTTTACAATAATAAATAATAATGTATGTAATTTCCTCTGTTTTATATATACAAACCGTATGTGGTATCGTGAAGTTGTCACAGAATTTTTTAACATCAAATAATATAGATTGACCCTATAGAAATATTTATTGAATATCATTAATCCTTTATAGTTTTTTAAGTAAAAACCAAGCTATACCTACCGGTAGGTACGATAAATTTATCGCGCTACATTATTAGGTAGAACATAGATTCAATAATTGAATTAAATTATTTAAAAGCACAATATTTTTCCAGTTTGCCTCCATCTATACCCTAACTATATAGGCCTATGTCCAGCAGTGGACTTGAATGGGCTGATGATGATGATGATGATGATACCCTAACTATTCAGAACATATCGTGTTAAAATGAACAAATTTTTGTGTTAGTTTAAAATTAATATTTTAGTATTATAGACTTTACTTATGCCAATTCTAAATACACCGACGTCACGAAGATGACCCGTGACCGCAGGTACGTTTATTATTTAAATTTGATATACCTAACACAACATGATAACTGATCTATAAGTACAATTTATATTTCAAATACCCAGCCCCTGCAGAGCCGCGGGTACGTTGCCGGTCTTTAAGTTAGGTGTATGCTCTTTTCTTGAAGTTCAAGTCGT
>DWCF01005566.1:0-13973 GCA_018230265.1 Delias oraia
ATTTTATTGCCGACACCTTATCTCTTACGGACTCCATATTTTGGGACGTGACTTAGATTCGTGAGACCTTTATAAGCAATTTTATTGAAATGCTATCAATAATCTTTAGTTTGAAGTGCTTTTAGTAGTTTTACGAGATGTAAAATGTTGAAGCTATCCAGGTAATTCAATTGTTTTTTCTTTACTATTGACTTTCTTTTTATGATTTCAATGTTGTATTTAATAAATTTCCTATTATCTGTAATTGACACAAAAATATATCCTCAAAAATAATATAGCAATGAAAATATAAATAAATACAGATCTCTTTCTTTAAATGATATTATAATATGAGTCAGTAACTATTAATATTGTTTTTATTTATTATTCTAAAAATAATGTAAAATTATTAAGCTATTCATGTGCGACATATAAGGACGTAAAAGTGCAGCTAACACTTGCTGTGTAGAAAACAAAGCACTGGTCACCGCTCATTACACCACGCCACATCTGGCTGCTACGTCTACTGTCATGTGACGTCACGTGAAGTCGTAGCCACAAATCAACCGCGTAGCGCGGGAAATTACAGCGCGCGAACAGCGCCCTTTGCTGCGGTTTGCGCAACGCAACGCCCTTGCCGTTTTAATTTACTGTTTTAGATCTAACTTGTATTTTCTCTATAGAGTACTGTGTAAGTTATAAATAGTATAGTAATAATAAATATAGTAAGTTACAACAGTTATATTGATATTTGGATGAAAAGTCAGTTTCTCTTTTAAAGACAAGCGCGTCTCTTTTTATTATTACGTGATTTACTAGGTTGAATAATACAGGAATATCTGAATATTCTTTAGCGGCGTCAAAAGTCGGTAACACAACCAATGTATGGATTGTGACGTGATTATTAATCACATCATCAATTAAAAAAAGAAGAAAAAATATATATTAATTTTCCATTTCGTAAATAAAATTTCTGTTAATAAATAAAAATTTATTCATCTTTGTTTTTTTAATACATTTTAGATCTTATATTTATAACTATTAACTATCATATATTGCAATTAAATTTCGGGTACATCAATAAATATTTATTATGTCATCGTCATGACAGCATCAATTGCCTGTGACGTCATTATACATTCGCTCGAATATTCACTCCATATATTACTTGGTAATGACCAACCGCATTCCACAAACGTGTAATTCCCTGCTTATTAACTCGACAGCCAGAATTCTGAAATGCTACGAATATAACGTACAAGACAAGATAATGTACCTTGAATATGGTTGTGGATACGTCTTTAAATATCCTAAATTATTTACGCAAATTTGGTAAATTTAATTTAAAAGTATTTTTTTCTATTTTGATTATCTTTTGCGTTGTCATTCCATTTTATTTCGTATAAAAATAACTAAGTGAACACTTTTATTTCTTTTGTATTTAATATATATATTTTTATTCTATAGCGGACAATAGACCAGGTTGGTATTCTGTATGGAAATAGAACATCGCCGCTCATAAACAACCGTGTCATAGTCATTTGTTGTGTTGCCTGCTTTTTACGCCGCTTAAGCGGCACTTTTATGGGCCTCCGATATCCTCACTCACTCTGCTAAACACAATACAAGTACTGTTTCACGCTGTAATCCCGTGGTATCACTTCCGACGAGCCGGCCCAATTAGTGCGTCAGTATGTGCTTCAAGATGGCTCTCTCACGGTTGAAATATTACTGAAAATATATAATAATACGATAGGATATTATTAAGTTCTTTTATTTCTATCAATTGTCCTTAAAAATAATCACTATCTTCAAAATAAAATAAAAAGTTAGAAAGTTTTCTTTGATAAAATATATATTTTTTATAACACTGGTAGTAAACAAGCAGGAGGCTCACCTAGGGCAAGCGGTCCTCCGCCCATGGACACTCCTAGACTCTGCAGAGCTGCGGGTCTGTTATTTCATTCTTATGACCATTATAGTATTACGGTCTTACGTATCACAGAGATGGGGTCACAAGATATGAGTTAATTATTTCCTATCTATAATTAATATTGACCTGTTTATATTTATATCTTAAGAGATATAGAGATTATATTATATTTACCTTAAATTTGCTGCTTTATCTAGTACCTTTAGTACCCAATCAATATTCCGAAAATTTAGCCAGAATACAAAATATACTCTAAAGTATTTCATAAAAAACCGATTCAATAATCAAGTTTTAAATTGATTGAGCCTTAGGCTGTCATATCTTTCTCGTATTACTATTATTCGAGATATCCAACATAGATTACAATAATGGAAATTCCATTAAAATAACTTTCTATGACGTGTCAAAGATTAAATTGATTTTAAAATTCAACAATGAAGTTTTAATTAATTATATTGTCATTCAAAACCCAGAGTAGACGGCATCATTTTCAAACTTTTTATTTTTAAATTATTTGACGATTTAATTTTTATACAAATAGTCTCAAAAATCTAAGATTAGATTACAAAAATGGATCTATAGTTGTTTTACTATACTACATTCCTAAAGTTTTACAAACAGTTTAAAAAAGCCAAAATTTATTAGTTATTAATAATTTTTCACTATACCCAAATAATGGTTTCATCATTTTTACGATGAGCCTAACTCAATCTTCTGTATCAAACCAAAAGTGTGAGGCCTCCCTTACATAGGTGCGATTTATGTTCTGTCATTACGCCGGCAATATCACGGTAATGAGGCGATCCCAGGAAATGAGGTATTATTCAAACACCTCTTATGTAATAAGTGACTCTGGACGTAAATGTAAACAGTGTAAATTAAGCTGTCCTATATTAACTTTAAGCCTCTCCTACCTCAGGTTGTCCCATAGTCCCGTATCGTAATCCCGTATAGGGGCACGTACAGATTCCTCATTTAATAACGACAAAAGACATAAATTATAATTTTTTATCACCCGCATGTAATTTTAGTTTACATTTCATATGAAATATTAAATAATTTCATATGTAAAATACACTCTATTGATTCATTTGGAACAAATAATAAATAACACTCAAACTAGCATCTTTAAAGTTAACAAGGCGTGCGATCCTTCTAGTGATTGAGATTAATTCACAGGCGGAAACGTCGCGTAATCATGACGCGACGCTTTGATTTTTGCTATATCACGATTCAAACGTCCGATTTATTCATACAAACAGTTAATAGTGGGAATGTTAACGTTGAATTCTTTATTGAAAGGGCGTTTTTTTATCAAAACGACAGTTTTGCTTAAATGTCATTTATATTTATTACTTAATTTATTTACCCTTCAAATCTTTTATGTACAAATTCTCATAAATATTTGATAAGATTTTATTATTTTAATTTAATAAAAATTAACTTGTTTTAAATATCAGAATGCACGTGAAACTTACATTGAAATTTTATTATGTGTAGTTCTAACGTGAATGTTATAGTAGATTAGTTCACCGTGCACACTGAGTTAAGTATTCTTGCTTTCTTATCTACCATCTTTCATTGCGTCTCATTCAGGTCAACGAATCGTTCCAATATTGCTGACTACATCTTAAGGAATCAGAAAATCTAAATGAGATCTTTGAATTTCGCCTTATGGTGCAGATTTTTCTGGATTAGTTAGCTGATACTTTTTGAATGTTTCTGTTGTATCTTTGTTTGTTATGTATTATTCTAAATTTGGAACGTACAGTTGTTCCAAATAGGGAAGGTGGCAAAATTTTGTGTAGTGTAAGTTTCTCTTAAATGGCAGCATTGTCTATAGTGATGTAGTTCTATTGACAATTATATACTGGCTTGTATATAGTACATGCCATAAAATTGTACATGTATTTCTAGAATAAATTTTTATGTTATGAATTTCTGATGAATATAATTACAAAGCTATGTTAAATTATAATAGTTTTAATGATAACATAATATATTATATAATATTTTGCTACTAAAAGCCTGTCATTGCTATAAAAAAAACTCATAGTTATTTTATAATACCTTATATCCACAGACGGCGACGGTTAATATTATCAAATTTTCAGTATTTGACTGTTGATTTATCAACTGCATAGTACTTCATAGTCTGTCCATTGTAGAATCACAGATCTGAGTCTGTAAGATTATGTTTAGTTAACACGACCTCACCCTTGCAATCAGATAACGGTGTTGTCTTAAGCCCTTTTCGCTTTGTTGTGAAATCCGATTGTAATAGAGTGCTATATAAATTGACAGTTATTTTTGTAGATTTAACATCAATAAACGTTTTTTAACGTAAAAATCAGGAAAGTATGGAAAAATAGAATTCTATTTATTTATTACTTTACACATATTTTGACTTCACACCTGTGGGAGAGCCATGCTAAAGCATATGCTGACGCACAAACTGGGTGGGCTCGTCCAAAGTGATATCACGGGCTAATCCGTGCGTGAAATGGTAGTTGTACTTGTAACGGTACTTCTACTGTGTTTCGCTAAGTGAGTGAGAATATCGGAGACTCTTAAAATTATCGCTTAAGCGGCGTAAAAGACGGCAACACAACTAATGCGCGGACTGTGGCGCGGTTGTTTATGGGCGGCGGTGTTCTCTTACCATATAGGAGACCCACCTGCTCAGGTGCCCGCTATAACATAAAAAACATTCAACAAAATAAAAATGAACTGGTATTAGAGATCACATCTAAGTTACAATCCTTTCTAGGTTATAGGTAGCTGTGAACCAATAAAGCTTGCCAATAACATCAAACAACGAGTAAAAAGTAACCAAGTCGTATGAGATTACCTCAGTAATTCTATCAGGGTGTAATGAATCACGCCTCCAGTTGATTACAGCTGAGCCGCCGGGGGGTTATTTGGGGGGGATGCAAAACGGTATTCTTGTTCATTAACCGTCGACGGCGTGACAACGAGGTGGAATGATGACTTGTCATATTGTGGCTATAGTCATGAACTTGAGCGTGAGCGGAATCCACTGCCTTAAGCAACCCTTTTGAATGTAAAACCTTCTTAATGGCTTTCGAGAGCTTCTCGAGTGTTGGGTGTTGTATATAAGAGACAGATATTTAATACATATTCAATAAGTTACCGATAGTGAGACAATAACTTTTTACTTATAGATGGCTAAAATCAGATGCTTTTCAAGTGTTCTGACTTGTTTTTGAAACAACAAATGTATGTCAGTTAGAGAGTGACAGACTATTTAAGATATTTTTTCAAATAAAGCCGTGCTTACATTTCAGAAGGTTATATTATATAAACCTATTACGACCAAAACACAAAAGAATCAATTTAGTATTAAAATTATATTGACTTAATTCTCGACTAAGTCGCTGCGTCAAATAACTTAAAGCAACGCGTATAATGACATTTAGGAGCGCCATAATTCACATTGTGCGACCTCTAGTGGCCTACATTTAAGCCTTCTACTAAATATAGTAAGTATGCAAGTTGAAGACAAAGTAATGCTTAAGATTAGCAATGACTGCACTATAGTTGGATAGTATTGTATATTCGTTTTATTTAACAACTTTCCAATATATTATAGAATACTAAACTTATAAAATATTATTGTGTACCGTTTGAAATATAGGCAAGTGGGTACTAGTCACTTTAGTTCTAGAACCTGTTTAGAATGTTTGAAATTTGTCTAGTAAAACTGTAAGGTAAGCTTATTTAATCCCAGCGGTGCTCAAGAGCTGCCATTATAAAATTCAGCCCGTGGGCATGACGAGTTCTAGCTCACTATCTACTTAATAGTCGATAAAACGCTCTGAAGCGCTCCCCAAAGGTCACTTCACCGAATATATTTTGCTAAGAAATCTACAATTTCTTAAAAAGTCAACACTTAAGTACGCTTCGTTTGAGAGCTCTTGATTTTTATAAATAAACGGTGTGTAATTATTTTTTGAAACAAAAGAGCTTGTTAATACATCTTTTATTTTTGGTAAGGGACATTTTAGAATATAGCTTTTACACATTTCACTCTTTGCCTACTCTCTTTTTAATATAAAATATATTAACAATTAATACCGGTGTTAATATTAAGTATTTATACCTATATTTTCACCTCTGACTAGAGCAACCATATTGTACTAAATGATAAAATTAAAGTTATTCTAACAGTGTTTTTGGTTTTTTATATTACAGATATACAGGTTTATTACGAATATAATATCACCAATATAAGAAAATTGCTTTATATTCTTCATTTATTTCTCAATATAAAACCCTGAAACTCAATCAAACGCTAAAAAATTACCTTGAAAAGCGCGTGAATCTCCATCCTTGGAAAGTGGAACATCTAACAATAAAAAATTACAGACGAAGTGAACTCAGAAGAAACCTTAGTGAAAATTAATTAAGTTTACCATAAAGTGCCTTCAAATAAGAGGGAAAAATAGGATGAAAGTAGGAATTTTAATAAAGTCGGGTCACGTAAACATTGATGGCCCGATCCCGAGACAAAATAAAGGCCACGTCGTCCTGTCCGTTTGTTTTTATACGGCCTCCACTTTATGAACCCAGCGATAGTTTATTGAAAGACAGCCAAATATACTAATGATAATAAAATGCGAAACAATTGATGGAAACGGTATCGTACCAATTTATTGAGTTATAAAAGTGGGCTGGGAATATTTGATTAAAGTTTTACCTTTTATCGACGCAATCAGCAGATACGTTCAAATTGTGTGGATTTCATGTTAGATTACCAGCGTTACAAGTATAAAAATTCTGCAAAGTTATTCTATACCTTCGTTTTAATGAACAATTAAATGTAGCTCGACGTAAACAAGTTACAGAGATAATTCAATTAGCTATATAAATTTGTTGCTAAGTAACAATTGAGAAGATCATCTTATATTTATATGACACTTGGGATTCTAATTTTGAAATGCGAGCTACCTACAATAATCATAAAAAGAGGGAAAGATGATGCGAGACAATTGCTCATTAAACTCTTTTATTTCTTGTAAAGAAAATATAAACATTAATTACTATAGACTTCATTTAACCATCACCATAAAAAATCCTTTCAACGTTGCAGTTTAAACCGTCACATTTTTCAAATAAAAGAATACAAAACTTGTTTAATTATTTAATGAATACTAGAACGATAGATATATCTAGTAAATATACCAATTTTTTAACATAAAGTAATCCTAAGTGTTACCATTTTTATACGTCAACAAAAAAAAGAAACAAGAATTCAGATACAGTTAATATTTTTATGGGAATCATCATCATCATTTCACCCGTAAGACGTCCACTGCTGGACATAGGCCCCCTTGGATTTCCATGAATAATTTTGGGAATACGAAAGGTTTATTATTTTTCAACTATTACAATTTTTTGTCACTGTAAATTTAGACGTATTTATAAGAAGATCTATTAAAAACAATAAAAAGACGTTAATTAAATAAACTACGCGATATAAATTTTATATGTTAAGAAGTGATTGAAAACCACTTCAATATTTCAAAATAATTCAGCGTAATTATCATCATTAATCCAAGAAATATCCGGCTTTTAACTAATGTATCAGAGAAGAGGACAGCTTAATTATCATATTGTTGTATAAAATCATCGTTAAAGCCACATCGAGGTATAAAGTTCAAACGACGTTGTAAAAATAAGCCTTCAGAGAAAACAAGAATTAGGGTAAAAAAATTCATCCAACGTTCCCGATGTTAAAAAGAATATTGTTTAGAAATGTTCTTTTTGTGTATATTTAAATGGCTTTATTTCTTTGAGATTTTTAACTAAATTAAAGTTTATTCGTAAAAATTACAGAGTTCTCTTGAGAAATAATGAATTCATAATTTTAACACTAAACTTAGGGGGACTCCTACTGGGTGCTGACAATCATCCAAATCTTTGTTTAAGATGTTTAGAGATCAAATGCTTCTATGACTTGGTCTTTAGTCTACATATAAAAATTGTATAATGCGTAATCATTATGTATATTTATGGTAATAATAATCTATAATGCCTTCATACCCGAATTATGCCCATTGCCCAAGTAATATAGTGGATTCCCTGCAGGATTTCAGCACCAACCGAATTAGAGGGGACGTGACACAACTCGAAATTTTTTGACCTAAATTATTGTGGCTTATTTGGTACGCATGATGGTGCGCTGTATTAGAAGATTTTTTCAAAAGGGAAACAAAATACATAAATTTACTCTGTTTTAGAGAGGAATTTTAAAAATTAAAACATTTAATAATAAATTAGTTCATCAGTAGCTAGTAACTACCATAATAATTAATATTAATCATCAATTTTATAGATCGTTTAGTTCTTCTTCGTTACATAAAATTGTGCAGTAATAATGTTCATTGGTTCTTTTAATCTCTTATTTGTTCCTAATCTATAAATAACAGTGAATAGATTGCCTTTGTTCTCCTCCGTGCACCTTTTTGGCACGGCGGCGGCCAATGAGTGCCATCGATCTGTTTACCTGCGACTAAGATTTATCACCAACAACATGATACTCACAAACAAACTCATAACCTACCATACCATATTTGTGTACATTGTCGTCCGAGTCCGTTATTATGTCTACACCAAAATTCTTTGCCTCGTAGCTTAAAGATTTTAAATAGAATTTTTTAATTAGAACTTATACGGTCTCTGGACTTGAAAGTGGCCGGGCGTGTCTTAATACTGTCGCACCCGTAGGAGATCCATGCTGAAACATATGCGGACGCACTAATTGGACCGGCTCATCTGTAGTGATGCCACGGGCTCACAGAATATTCAACGTGAAACGGTACTTGTACTGTGTTTTGCTGAGTGAATGAGGATATCGGATACCTTTAAAAAGTGCCGCTTAAGTGGCGTAAAAAGGCAGCAACACAACCAATGCGCGGACTGTGGCGCGGGGTTGTCCATTTGCCGCGGTGTTATCTTACCATATAGGAGACCCGCCTGCTGCGTTGTCCGCTATACAATAAAAAAATGTGATAAAAGCCTATTAATCATTTTTTCATCGAAATGTTTCGAAGATATAATGTAAATTTAATCTAAGTAAATATGTATGTATGTAAATTTAATATAAGATACTAATAAAATTTACTAATTATAGTTAGGCTTAAATTTTTAGGTACCCTTCGGAGTTCATAGAAATATTATGCACATATTTTACTGTTAGCTTCATGTATGTCTAAAGCAAGTCTTAATTAGGAACAAAAATATCAGTTTGGTAGATATAATATAATAAAAAGCATATTTTCAGCTATAAAAGGGATGTGTAGCGCGAAAAATGCCCAAAGCAAGAGTACGTGCTCATTAGGTTCTAATTACGAAGGCTGCGAACCGTCGGAAATTCAAATTTAAATTTTCCGCACCAAAATTCATATGTCAAACTTGTACGAGCAACCTTCTTGTTTATTACGTCGCCTGAAATACTGAAATTGTGTACAGGAAATTTTCACAATTGCTTGTAAAAGACTCTTATTGTTTTTATTCATCGACCGACGTGTAAGACATTTTCGCTAAAGTGTAAGATGAAAAAGAGTTTGTACTTGTCAAGAATTCTATAGATATCTTCATAATACAATGTGTAAATTATTATTTTCATCAGTTTTTAGACCAATAGTTTAATGTAAGTAGTATAATTTAAAAAACAAAACACGCGCTATTTACCACGAACTAAAATCACTGTAGAATTGTTAATCTGTACTTAAATCGATTCTTGTTATTACGGGAGATTTAAAATAAATACAATCTTTTAAAATTGGATAAGAGTACGAACTCATGACGAGCGTTTGATTTTACCAATAAATGTAAGGTAGAAAAATTTTAAACGTTTATCGTTTCCTTTTTATGTTAATGATTCGTATTGAAATTTGAACCGTTCGGATGTTGCCAATGATCGTGTAACTTCGGTAACGATCGTCTCGGATTGAGACGTCGTCTGCTTTTATTGCTGTTGCTCCCTTGTTTGTAAACGAGCACTGATTGTTTTTCTTTTAGCTTAAGGACATCCTATATTGCACATTTTCCTTTTATAGCGTTATATAGCGTATAGAATGTTAGGAATTTAAAGTAACTGGTGGGTTGATCATCAATAAAACAAATGGGCGAAATTAGTTCTTGTGTTCTATAACGGAATTATTTATCTTGCTAACTGTCACAAATCTCAAATTATATGTAAAAATACTAGTTTGACTACCTTATTAACTGAATTTTCTAATTCAACTGTCACGCGTGACAGTTGAATTATAGTAGTACCTACTCACGTCAAAATAAACGCCTCAAAGAATCTGAAGTTATATGTTAAATCCATTCTGAACGTAAATTATCCATTTTGAATAGCACGCGTTTGTAATTATTTTCCAAGCAAACTTAATTGAAATATTTTAAATATTTGTATATAGGGGCTTAAAGAAATTAATAAAGTCATAATCGCTCACGCTTTATTAAACAGAATGGAGCGCTTAACAACACAACACAACAGAAAAATTAAAAAAAACGTTTTCCTCATCGTCAGAGCATTATAATTATCCTTATAGATTTTAAAATTATCTTCCCTTGCATAAAATTTGGCTTAAATTTAAAGGATACTAATAGGTCTTAACAGCATCTTAAATTGGTGATAATTCTAATATATAAGATATTATCAGAGTGAGAACAAAGGTAAAAGGACATAAAGGAAGGCAACAGAAACATCTTTTGGTACTAATTTATTGGTTTGGTTTGATTTTCAAACCAATACGACCTTCAAAAGTAGGTCGTACCTATTCCGAACAGGCCGCCGAACACCAGCGGCTGGAGATGTCTACGGATGTAGACATCTCCAGACTCTCTTGTTCTTTTGACACCGTTTTCATAAAAAAATAGTTTTCAATATAAGATTTAAAACAATCAGTGTATTAAAAAAAGACGTCATTTAAAACACAACTTAAAAGTTGTTTGTATTCGTTCACATTCTAGCTGTTGCTATCTTCAGAGGAGCTCTTGCTATCTATCTTTAAAGGCCGGCAACGCACCCGCGGCTCTGCATGAGCTGGGGGTGTCCATGGCCGGAGGACCGCTTGCCCTAGGTGAGCCTCCTGCTCGTTATTACACCAGTATTATAAAAAAAGAGCCTTTCTCATTTCATTAGACTTTCTCATTTATACAATAAATTCAAAGCGGTCGATATAGTAGGACAGGTTACATTAAAATATTCCGCACATTCGCCCACTACACCAAGCGTGAGAACCAACCTGGCGTGTACTAAAAACTCAGTTTTGTTTATAAAACGTCATCTCTCTTTTATTCTTCTGCGTTTATTTTGACGTGTGCGCCCATTAAAAATAATGAAGCGAAATTTTACATGAATTTCGCAATTTCGAAATTTTATTGTCTTATTGTCGCGATTTTGTTGTAAATGACCGTTTATGTAAGCTGGGACGGTTCAATTTAAAATGTTTTAGTTTCAATGAGTTAAGTTTTAATTTTTGGTTATAAAATGTGAGTTTTAATAAAGTACTAACCCAGGATTGTAGCTTCTGTTCAGCTTTTGATATATATATATATATATATATTGAATGTTATTTTTAGTTTTTGCAAGAAAATAAAAGCTCAATTGCGTTTCGCTGTATAATCAATAAAAACTATATTTAAGCCCTTACTTCTAGTTTTATACATTAATAATTATGTGTAAAGTCATCATTCATTTCAGCCGTAAGACTTCCACTGCTGGACATAGGCTTCCCCCTTTTGGGGAGGTGTTTGCCGTAATCGCCACGCATAATAATGTGTACAGTATAACTTAATAATTTCAAAAATATTTATTTTCTAATAAAACAATATAATGACATCTTGTCAAGTATTGACAATGGGCTTTGTCTATGCTAGATAAAGAAAAGAGTTTTATTTAAAATCTTTTTTATTCTTATCCACGGTTTACTTTACATATACATATATATATATATATTATACTTACATATATATATACTTACTTATGTAATCAATACTTAAGTTTTATGTTACTAAAATAAGAAATATGGAATGTGAAGAAAATAATGTTTCTGTCACAATTCTTCTTTTACTAAGCGTGAAAGTTTATAAGCATCTCAGAGCTTGTGTTTCTTCAATCGAACACAATAGAGCGAGTTTCAAACATTTCCATTCGATAAAACATTTTAAGAGCAAATAAATATAATAATTTTAATTTACGCTTTCGCTACTCAGATACCTGTCTATAATGTATCTAATATCTTTGTACCTAAGAAAGAATCAATATCTTTTAAAACTAAATTTTGAGGTTGTGGAATATAATTATAATAATGTCAAACTATTGTTATACAAATAAGTACATAAGTTTATTTAATCAATCTTGGATTTAAGTGAAAATAACCAGAATAGCTTTGCATGTCGAACGCGGTAGTATAGTCACCACAATGCTCCTTATAATTTTTCTTATTCAGTTTGAACGTCACTTTGACAGTTTCAATTTAAAATTTTCACCTGCTGAAACAAATGTAACTTAGCACAAAGTATTTGAATGAAATTTTAAATGCTTTAAGTAAATCTACATTTAAATGGCAGTAAGTTTTGGTATTTTGTCTCCGTTGCGATCCGTCACCCTTCCGAATGGAAGTTGGGCCAATTAACGGCCCCCTTGATAACATTAAAAGTTTACCGACTTTTGTTCTAAACTAATTTCGACTTGACGCATCCCTAATTATCCATATTTAAATCAATTTTCAACCTTTTATTCATGTGTAAAAGAAAAGTGCCGGTTAAGCGGCGTAAACAGCCTGCAACATAACCAACGCGCGGAGTGTGGCGCGGTTGTTCGTGGGTGGCGGTGTTCTTCTACCTTAAAGGAGATCCACCTGCTCCATTGCCCGCTATAGAATACAAAAAAATCTGCAAAGAACTTCAAAACGAATAGCTTAAAATGTTATCAAATGTGTTATTTATTTATTATTTATTTATTATTTATCTATTTATTTGTTATCTACGCTGGATGCAGGTCACCTCCGACAGGTATTCATGGAAGTCCAAGGGAGAAGCCTATGTCCAGCAGTGGACGTCTTACGGCTGAAATGATGGTGATGATGATTATTTAAGTATTTTCCAATACACTCATCAATATATAAATTATAGCATATAGTACTATAAGTACTATGATACTAAATAATTAGAGAAACATAATTTTAAATCTTTCAAAATAAAAATAGTAGATTCAGTCAACGATTCGAGTAATGAAGCATATACGAGTATGCTATGTGGCGATTTAACATTTAATCGGATTGATATATAAAAATTATTTTCCACATAATTTTTCTCTATTCTAAAAGGTTTTCAAATTATTATTCTATTAAGAAACGCGTTTTTATAACGTAATAAAAAAAAATTATAGTATAGCGGGCAACGGATCAGGTGGGTCTCCTATATGGTAAGAGCACACAAGTCGCCGCATTGCTTGTGTTTCCGGCTTTTTACGCCAGTATTTTTAAAGGCCTCCGATATCCTCACTTACTCAACGAAACACAGTACAAGTACCATTTCACGTTGAGTATTCTGTGAGCCCGTGGTATCACTTCGGACGAGCTGACCTAATTAGTGCGTCCGCATATCCTTCAGCGTGGCTCTCCCACGGCTATTAATAAATTACTTTGTATATTATATAGTGATTATTTAATTACTTTTTCTTTTAACGCTGTAGTCAATCAAATACCTATTGTAAATTTGTCTTTTTCGAACTAAATCGAAGTAATGTATAGCATAAATCATTTTTAAAGTTGATAACAAGCCTTATTGCATTTTGTATATAAAAACCCCATTATGTCCTCACATCGTTTCCATTAAGCATTCATTATGAAAAGCAATTTATCGGAAGTTTTCAATCGCTGAGCAAAGAGAGCTTGATTTATTAAGACAAATAAAACTACGATTTTAATATTTATTCATTATTCCCATGACAAAAATTGTGTTATTAATTTGGCATTATATATGGTTTTATAGTCTCCTAAACAAATTAACTTATTTATAA